>VZRE01006460.1:289341-349200 GCA_013396775.1 Cephalopterus ornatus | reverse complement strand
AAAAAAAAAAAAAAAGGAAAAAAAAAGGGTAAAGTATGTGAGAAAAATTTGAAAAATAGAACTCTACTTAATTTTTTTTAATATCCTTTGATATTAATAAATTTATTCATAGTTTTCTATATTGAAAGGGAAAATAAAATCTTGTAGAATTTTAGTTTGGGTATTTTTGAGAGTTGTGTCTAGAAAACTGCCACTTCTTTAAAGTTGCAAATCAGAGTTCTACCTTACAATGAATGAAATTCAAACATACTTTAATTTCAATTATTATGGTTTTTACACCAAAAGTATTTTGGGGAAATTTATATAAATTCATGCTACCCAGCCATTTGGTGCAGGTTGCTTTGATCCTATTAGAAAAAATATTGGTCACTGAACGCAAAGATACATGAAGGAATGGTGTAGCCAGAGTGCATAATATCTGTCTTGAACTCTTAAGACCAACTAGATTAACTAACAGCACCTCTTAGTTCAAATTTGACTCTCAGACTTACAGCTCAAAATGCAATATATTAGCTCTTTTATTTCTGTATCTCATAATAACAAAATGTAGTGTTAGCAGCCTTTAATAAATTCAGCCTACAAGCGTATATTCTAGACCAATATGTAATTTTGACCTCTACCTTTCTACAAACTTTTAAACAGTTATCAATAGAATTTGTCTAATCAGTTTTCTCAGCTATGCCCAAGAAATAAATAACGACCTAATTATCAAAATAATTCCACTTAATACAAAAATGTAGTTTTCTTAATTTTGTTTTTTGCAATGAACTTCAATCAGAATAGTCATATGCAATGGCTTTTCTTTCAGGCTTTCATGTGTAGCTTGTGCCAGGTGTTTTGTTTTACCTGTCTGACCATAACTTGATATACAAAAGATTTCTAGCTTAATTGACACCTACCTCTCCTACTCAAGTAAGAGAACATTTTACATTTTAGAAGCTGAACACTTTCAGACTTAGTAACAACACTTGTAAGTACTTGGTTTCATAGCAGTCTTCTATTCCAGGTGCAGCTAATTGCCAGGGAAATATGTCATCAGGTACAGCGCTCCAATTTTGGTGCTCTTTATTTGATTGTAACTCTAACAGTTTAGAAAAACCAATTAAAAAAACAACTTCTGAGCATACCTAAATGCATATAATATACATAAGTAATATAAATAGTAATTTATATTATTTTTATTACTCTTATTAACTTCCTTTGCAATGATGTAAATAATATATCTCATATTGTTCTCAGAAACTAAAGAAATATGAGAAACATTTCAGTCCAGAGTTATTTTTATAATCTTTATTATTTTTACAGGTACATATCATATAAGTTACACTTTCCAGATGTGAAATCAATCACTCAAAAGTAAACATGTGAATATCCTAGTTGTCATGAAGAGGATTCTACAATCAGTAATGGTACCAATAATGGCAGTTCTGTATCAGTAGTAAAACAATGTTCAGTACTAAACTCTCATGATATTGTAGCCTCAGAAATTTTTTGACTTGGATTAGAGTGATATTTCTTTCATCAACTATTAAATAAAGCAATAAATAGTGAGATAAAATCTATGCATAAAACCTTGTAGATAAGGATAAAATGAAGAGCTGAATATATTATTAGATATCTTAGCAGAAGATAGTTAAAATTCCATCATTAAAATTTCATAATCTAGTGCAATAGTTGTAAATAACCCAGTTCCTCTTTTTAGCTGCAGTCCTTGTCTGTGACAATACAGAAATGCCACTTTGTCCATCTCCTTGAACTGGGAGAGCAAGACCAACACATTAAGGCTGTATTTTCCAGCATATATTGAGAAAACTGTTTATGCCTTAGGATCATGTAAGGGAAAAGAATCTGTAAGAAAGAATAACATTCTGTGGACACTCAATCTATGACATCAAAGTTAATTTGAGGTTTGCTTGCTTAAAAACGCCATAGTGTAGTACAGGAGACGACATTTTAGGATGGCGTGGGGAGATTCATTACCAGAGGAAAGGTATTGAAATAGTGGCAGATATACTGGAGTTGAAAAGGAGCAGTAGGTACAGCAAGTTGCCCTGAAATACCAGCAAGGCTAAGCTAGTAGGAAGAAATGCATGTTTATAGCTTCTATTCCCCTTGAACAAAGCTTCATACAATTTTCTTTCATGACATGTGCCGATCCAGTAAAGTCTTATCCAAGTTCTAAGCTTTTTCGATGGAGACAGAAAACTTGACAATATCAAAAAATGTGTCACAAAAATCTGAAACGAGTTTGTTTAAGAAAAAACAGCCTCACTAGAAAATCAAAACACTGCTTTAAAACAATTGCATGGTAAAAGATTGAAGGAACTGCTTGTAGACAACTTGCAAATAGCAGAAGAATGATTGCGACAAAGTATTGGCTTTCTACCTACCAAACCAGTTTTAATTTTAACAACCTGGTTTTATATTGCTCTTTGATGCATTTGGCCACAGATGGAATTCGCCTTTCTCTTTGGATTTTCATCTGTTTATTCACTTCCCTGTTTTTATTTCCTTTACAAAAATCTTTAATTAGCTCCTTTTTGCCCATAGGGCTATTTATGGATTTACCTTCATAACCAAAGGCTGTATTTCTCAAGTAATTTCATTAGTTTCTGACTTGTTAAGGAGGGGTCNNNNTTAAGGAGGGGTCCCCCCCCCCCCCTTTATGCTAGTTATACTGGCTATCTTAAGACAGTTTCCTCTGACTGTAATTTATCCAGAAATTTGCCCAGAAGGGATTAAATGTATAAATCTCAACCTTGTTATCATCTAATTTCATGGTTTGTTTTACCTTCAAAAAGAAATATCTTTAAGCCGATGAAAGTAGTTTCTTGCATAGTCATTAGATCTGCACTTAATCACATGCACGGTTTTAAAGATTCTCTAACAGATTTTTTTCACTGCCAAGAGGTATCTTGGATACCGAGGTGAAGTCATACTTAACATGTAGGCATATGGGGATTTCTCACCTGAATATTTAAAAGATCTTTGTAACAAACACCCAGATGATGTGGACAGGACTGCTGCTGGATGTTGAAGGTAAATACCAGACTTCACATTTTGATTAGCCAGTTGTTAAGAAATGCAAGGCCAACACCAGATAAGACTATCAAATTGTTATATATCACAACATTTACTACCTTAATACACTGCAGCAGTGCTTTAGAAGTAATAAAAGTCACAAAAGCTTTTTCTAAAGTATTTAGGTTATCCAGGACTACTTTATGCTCAATCACTTAGGCTCTTTTGAAAAACTTTCCCTGAAAAATTTAGGAAAAGGCTTTAATAACCAAAAGCAAATAAAGTACAATATAAACACCTTACTTGTGTAACTGAGGTGAAGAAAGCAGACACCATTGTCCCAATTATTTACCCAAAAAGTTTAATTAATGTCTTAGTTGGAAACTGCTAATGATTCCCTTTCTCATTTAACCAGACACCCACTCTGAACTCTCATACAGAAAGCATGAGGTTAAGGAAATTGCTGTCTACTATCACCACCCCTTTGCTTTACAAATTACTGCCACACACTCATGTGCAATCAAAGACTAGAGATTCAGTCTTCCATATTGAGAATAGGGTTTTTGTCTCTAAGCTTAGCAAACTGATATTAGAAAACAACACCTCTAACCCAGAGCATCCTTTGCTTTTAACAAATTAGTTTGCTTCTCTAGAAAATGATTTTACATACCTTTGCTTTTTTGGTTAACTCAAATATAATATGTCTGAGACTTCCTTTTCATTTGTTTTTTCTGCTGTAATAGTACTAACTTAAACAAGGTATTCCTTATTAGAGTAAGTACTATGAAAAAAAGAAGAAATCAGGTCCACATCATGATGTAGATACTAATGTAAACAAAAACCAAGGAATGACATTACTGCTTTGCAAAACCAATAACTGAAAAGTCTAAAAGCTTATTATACTTAAATTCATTAAAAAGGTGAAATGTTAAGAACACATTCTGCTCT
Source organism: Cephalopterus ornatus (assembly GCA_013396775.1). Lineage (NCBI taxonomy): Eukaryota > Metazoa > Chordata > Aves > Passeriformes > Cotingidae > Cephalopterus > Cephalopterus ornatus. The sequence goes on along the minus strand of VZRE01006460.1, from coordinate 345,231 downwards.
GAACATCCATCATGACACAAACATCATGCTCCCACTCTACTTCTCCAAAGAAACAAAAAAGTTTATGGTCAAAAATCATATTTTTTAAATTTTACAAGAGTTGGCTTTAATATCAAAATGGTTATAAACACTATGGAGACTTTTCTGGTTTTAGTTTTGTGGAGGAAAAGAAAATGCATATCTGTCTCACTCTCTAATGTATATAGATAAACTTTTATTTATATATATATAAATATATGTATAAATAGATTAAATTCCTAGCAAGCAATATAAATTCTTATGTTTTTTATCAAAATTCAGTAGTCAAAATATTAAAATATTGATAAAAAATTAAAAAGAACCATTTTTCAAGCATATAACATATAACATGCTTCCGTTATTTTTTTGCTGCATTCTCTCTTCTGTTATCAGTCACCAGCTCTGAAAGTAAGCATCTTAGTAATTTTTTTTCCTGTTTTAGGAAATCATGTTTACCCCATTTGAAACGTACTATTTTGGTTAAAAAAACCCAAACTTTAATATAAATACCAGTGTTTTGAAACTTCAATGACTCTTAAATGTCACTGTAAAGAAATCATCTATCCCTATATAGAAAATATAATTGCAACACCCTTTTCTACAAGAAATTTGAAGATAACATGGGGAAAGTGTTTGTGGAATGAAAAATTATTAAAGAAAAATGCAGCTTATTAAAAATAGCAAAGCATTTTATGTTGCACCAATCAAACTGATTGCTTCACAAGATTAGGTACCTCACAGGGATTGAGCATTTACCTTCTCTCTGTGGGCACTTGTACTACTTTTTGGTATGGCCTGTATCTACTACAGTGTAAAAGCTACATTTTGATATCTACTTCCTTGGAGAAAATTCTGTGTTCCCAGAGGAAAGTTTTACTAGAGAAACTAATAGTTATATCTGTTTATGCAAGATCTATACTATGCAGATGAAGAAATCGCCACCAGGACACCACAAAGCAGGATGGGTTTCCAGCCATGCAATCATGAAATTTGTTAAATTAGGAGAAAAAAAGGATTTAATTACTCATGAGAGTTCCCCTTCTCCTATGTCGAAAAAACTCTTGACAGAAGAGTTTTTATTAAACTCTTTTGCCCTTGAGATTTCACCATGTTCCTCTTATTCATCTGTATTGCCACATGTTTTTAAGGAATTTGTCTCTGACTGAAAAAAAAAATCCTCCCTCTGAATTCATATTCACAGGTCTGAAGTCTCCTTTGTAACTCTGGCAAAGCTGGGGGAAAACTTCAGTCTTAGACATCTCAAAAAAATAAAGAGACAAGAAGAGTCATAGAAATTACTATGTCCATGTTTTGATCAAAAACTGAATATGACCCATTCGTGAGCAGCACTTTCATTCTGACAGCACGGTAGTCATCAGTAAAGGAGACATAATTTAGTCCCGATCAGACATTGGCCTGTTACATTGAACACAGTTGTCAAATGAAGGGTTAATTTCCTGCCACATGGCAGTGAGACCCGTACATAGGTAAACTGAAGTTGGGAACAGGTATGCTAGTACTGGGGCTATTTAAAGGTTAATAAGAATGTCTAGTTAAAAATTAACAAAGAAAAGAGTTTGTGCAATTATTAACTGAAGATTAGGTATACTGAATATATAACTGAATATAAGGTAAAAAATAATTAAGCTAGTGAATAATTACCAAGGGAATTAACTAATAATAACTCAGAAAAGAAATTAATTTGCTGGTTTACCTTAAAAGTAGTTAATGTGTAAATCTGGTTATGGGTGGTTAACATGCAATGAACTAACAATTAAACAAAGTGATCAATGAATGAAAAACTTAATGTTTGATGGGGATATACCAATTAACCCAGTTTGCTAATTAATAAGTCATTAATTAGTGAAACTTGATAGCTTTGTGAAGAACTGCAGCTTCTTAACTGAACAAGTATACATTTTTTTAATGTTGTAGCTTGAATGACTCTTGGATTTATATTAGTTCTGCCAATTTTTAGTAAACATTTTAAGTTTTGGAGTGCGGAGACACATAAAGACTTTATTTATTTATTTATACACATCACAGCTCATTGTTCACTCTTGGGAATGTGTATTTTATAAATGAAAATAAAATTATTTTGAAATACATGTTGTTATTTTCCCCGACCAAATTAGAAACATCCTGCCCTTATGTTCAGCAAACACAGTGGGGTGTTCATATTTCAAGATTTCTTGCATATATGTAATTTGTCAGGTATTTTATGAATATTTACATATTAATTGGCCTGGCATCTGTCATTATTGCATATTAATTATTTTTGTTTTAATCAGATAATTGATTTATTATACTGCTGTCTGCAATTCTAGGGGAAGTTCCTGAGGGACAATGCATGTATACACACAAATTTGGTTTTTTCCCTACAGCACTTATCTGTTGATGATCTGAAAAAGTTTTGCTGTTGTTTTTTTTAGTAGAAAGAGTTGCAGTTTAGAATTTGATCCAGTCCTTGTCAAGCTGAAAGACTTCCACTGTCTTCAGTGAGCTTCAGCTCAGGTCTTATTAAGTCAATGTAACAAAACATTTCTGAAAAAGCAGAATGACAAAAATCAATGGGCTTGTTGATTTTGGATCAATGGAGAATTACAATTCTAGTATACAGATTATAAAGGAAGAGGAGGTTAGGTTATAGATGTGGGAGAGTAGCAGACTGCATCTGAAAGGTGCACTGATTCTACATAGAGATGGTAAACTGCAAAAGTAATGTTCGGATTCTTAATTCACTGAAAGACAGCACTTAAAAGGAATTCACTAAATATATGAACTTTAATAAACTGTATGTATGCTTTCTGATGAGACAAACAAGTTGTGTGCAGTGTCAAAAAAAAGGTCAAGCTAATATATAACTGTAGTGTAGCAATGGGCTATAGGAAATATACCCAGGAAAATTCTTGGAGGAGGCAAGGAAATGCTCTGCATGCTTAAACCCAACCAGCTCAGGAAAACTTGAAAGCATTGGTTCTCATTATAGCAGAACTCTAGCTGCTATGAAAGCAGAGACATGCTGACCACTTGACAGAAGTATATACGTTTTCAAAAGAAGGTTCTCTCACCCAAATCTGACTGGTTTCAGGTAAATGGAAAAGCCTGAATTATTAATACCTTCACACCCCTGAAAGCATGGGAAGAAGTAAGTGTTCAGATTACTAGTGGAGGAAAACCAGTCCACTACTCACATCAAAAGTCTGAGCATGATGTTCAGATGACATGAGGCAGACTGGAGTACACATTTCAGTAGGGTATTCCCTTTGTGCTGACAGGGCAAGGAGGAGAAGGAAACAACTCCAGAAGTGATCCCAAACTACAGCTGTAAGTAAGCCAGGGCAGAGGAGGCTGGAGATGAAAAGCAAATTGCTTCAAAAGGTCCAGTTGTATGTTCAAAGCAAGGAGCATCCAACAGTTTTCCAATTATGGCGTGTCTGATGACTAAATCTCTCCATATTTTTCCCAAAAAAGGTTAATTTTATCCACCATCACTCTTATAAACATAAAGCTAACTGAGGTTTCAGCCATTTGAAATCCAGATGCTTATCTGCATCTCCACAATACTATTAAAGGCAGGAATGAGAAACACCTCAATGATATTCTGTCATTACCACATGGCAATTAGACTACTATGTATTTCACTTGACATTTCATTGATATAGCCACTTCCAGTAAGTTGTATTACATCTTTGAACTGGCCTATCCTAAGAGAGCCTAACATGGATTTGGATGGGCACCAATATCACTTCAAACCCTGCCAGGTCCCTCAGTCATACCATTTGTAACTTTCACATAATTTCTCATTCACAGTTTAGACCTTAAGCAGAAAGGAACTGCATGGCAGCCTGCCAAAAGGAGTGTTTATTGTTTATAAATTATGAACAACGTGTGTATTTCTGCAATTGGCAGCTTCTATCTTAACCAAAGCAAGCTTTATTTATAAAAAATTAGAACATCTTGTTTTGTCCTCTGTTATGGCAGATTGTCTTAGATGAAACAAAACACGTATGTATGAGACACATTAAAAACTAAGGCTTAGTTTGTTCAAAGCCAAAGGGTATATTCTAGTTCTTATGTTATTAAAATTCATTACCCCTAATTAGGATGCAGAAGTAATATTTTATACTTTTCATGGCATCTGCAATTTTCCTAAATAAGCCTTAATGTTATCTGATTTTAGTGCAAATCCACAACCAAAACATGACAAATCAGGTATTAAATCTGAATGCTGAAAATATTACTGAAAACATATTTTTAAAAATGTTTCATTTGTTTCTGCTGCATTTTATGGAACCCCACATTGATTTTGTCTGATGGTAACAACAAAAATCCACGCGCACAAAAGAAATTCACTAGTTTCCTGATTTTCTTTTTAAAATCTTTTCTATTGTTCTGTTTCTTATAAAGAGACTCTACAGGATCAGCAGAAAGGGCTGTTATGAAAATAACTGAAGGACTGATAGAAATACTGAGTAGCTCTGAAGTATTCATTTCCAAATAAAAGCTTGAAACAGTGATTTCAGTCCCTGAGAGAAGAATCTAACAATATTTGAAAATAATGAGAAACAATGATTTGCTGCATTGATAAATATCTTGGGAATATTGCCAGAAAGTATTGTGACTTTTTAAGAACTGGTACAATATGGTTTATTTTAAAAGCAAACTCATATCTAAAGTGTATCTTGACCACATAATACAAGTTTAAAGCAATCATCTATACAAAGAAAGAGCTGGAACAGAAGTGGGAAAAAAAATGGAATAGAAGAAAAGGGAAAATAAAAGGAAAAAAAAAGAGAGAACAAAAGAGTCTCTTAAGCTACTCTCACTCTGTCTTTCTGCAAGTTGCAGAAGACAGATGATCAGGAGAGAAATGGAAGAAAGAAGGGCTGGTTTGGAAGTTTATACTACACAACAGGAACGAGCCAGGAGTAGGAGTCATCAAACAGTTTTGTGAGGAGACTGCTGAGACAGGCGAGAGTTTTCCCTTCATGTTGTCATGAGGCACAGCCACATGCTGCTGTGCCTCAGTGACACACTTTTCCACCTTCACCGCATCACTGCTCTTCAAAGCTGACTGGGTGGATAAAAGCAGTGTTAGCTGCTTTATTTTTCTTTTATTTTTTGGTCTGGCATCAAGACGATTATGAGGGCGATGGTGAGTGTGGGAATCACCTGTATGATGATAGACAGAAATCCATGATTACAAAGGAGATTTCTCTCACAGTTTCAGAGATGAAAATTACCCAGCCTGGGAGCTGATTGTGTTGCCAGCACAGCCACAGTAGAGTTCTAGGGCAACAAGAGCAGCAGCAAGCTGTGCACAGAGCCTCCCGCCAAGGGTGGCCTTAGTTACAGCCCTGCCTGCTCCCACACACCCCAGAGAAAGGCCCAGACAGGCTCTGGTCAGGGCAGGAATGGTGGGGCATATCGAACGGTGGGGCATGAAGCCCAGCTGGCACTAGCTGCAAAACAGCTAGTGGTGAAAGCAGCTGAAAAAAAAATGAAGAAGGGAATTAGGAGAATGAGGGAGAAGAAGGGAAAGCAAGATCTGCAGGGATGTGAACACCATGCCACAACTCATTTTGTACCTGTACTATGTTTTGTTCTCGTGTAGGAAAGCATGTCACTGCCCATCCCTTGTGTTAAGTAAATAAATCTGCGTATAATATTTTCTCTTTGTTCTCTTCAACCCTGACAGCTTTCATTTTAGTGTTATTTTTACCTCCACCTTCCTGGAAAGTGAACCCAAAAGGTAAACGCACCAGAACCTTCTTCCAGAGATCAAACTAAGAGAGAGATATGTGCATGTAAAAGAAATTGTGATATATAAATGTCACTTTTAGAAACACACCAGCATAATACAGTCAGACTTCGCAAGATTTTGAGTCTTACATGCACATACACAATTTTCTTCTTCTAGTCTCTGACAAACACAATTTTAAGCAACTTGAAGACTGAAAATTTTAACACCTTTTAATTTCTATATATATCAGCTGTGCACACAACTTGGAAATTTTGCCTGTTGCTGAGCTCATGTTAGAGCACACAGCACGGAGACAGTGGTGTTCTGCCTGTGACATAGCATGACTAGAAAAGTACGTAATTAAAAGTTAAAACAAATATATTATGGCATAGCCTTCCTATATGCCTCAGAATATTTTAATATCTCTATAGGAGATTTCTAAGTGGCAGATGTTTTAATTCAAACTGCACATTTATATCTCCATCTTCCTGTGTGTCACATTCTCCAACAGAGAGGTAGCTTCTGAACATATCTAGACTTTTGTCCTGTTTTGGCCTTGTTTGATTCATTTGATCTCTTGGTAGCCAGTAATTATAGCTATATATATAACCTTTAGCTTCCCAGTGATACGTACAGTTACACCTCTCCTCTCTTCTGTAAAATCCTTCAGCTGAGTGTTCTGAATTCATTCCTCTTTCGGGGATAATGCATGTCTCAGTGTTTCTACAAGGGTACAGATCAGGGGCTATGGTGCTAATTTAGTATCAGCATCAGTACCGGGGAAACAGTTATACTCTGTATTGACTAATTTTTCTCCTGTGACTGTATTGAACCTGCTCCTCAACCTTTTCTTCACAGAATGCCATCACCACCTAAGTAATACATCACCAGTGCAGTTCACTCTGATGATGTATTATACTAACATATCATTAGTGCAACAGCAGAGCAAGGCGCTTTGATGATGTATTAATGCAATACATCATCAGAATGAGTCACTCCGATGATGTATAACTCAAAAGATGGTACTATCCAGGGAAACATGGACATTCAATAAATCAGGAACAACATTAAAGAATAAAATCTAGGACATCTTCTAAGGAAAAACAAAGCTTCAGAAAGCTTTGAATGAATATAGCATGAGGTTTTCCTTATTTAAAAAAAAAAAAAAGAATAGAAATTTTAATTTTAATTGAATCAAGAATGTAGATTTCTGCAGAGTACAATTACTGTGATATTCAAATTTGAATTCTCTTCTACAATCACACCAGATATATGCAGGGCATTTTAAGTTAGTGTAAGATGGTGTGATGAAATTGTTAATATTATCACTTGAGACTTAATATTATCCTACTTGGAAGCAAAGAAAAAGTAAAGCAAATGCAAAAAAAACAACTGTCTCCCCTGCAAAGAAAAGTTTGAGAATTTTTTCAAACTGCTGAAAAGAGCAGTTAAAATTTAGTGTTAAGATTTACTGCACACTTTACATAGATCTAACAAATCAGTCTATTGACATTAGTGCAGACAGAAGTGGCAAACTTTAAAGAATTATAGCACTGAGGATTAAAAGGCACTTAGGCGTGAATATTGATATAAGAAGGCTAGTTCTGGTAGATATACTTAATAGATAAAAAAATGTTCTCATCCATTGATTTACATGACTTATTTCAACCTACCAGATATCAAATCCTAAATACATTAACTACTCATAAGAAAGCTACTAAATGCAATTCTGAGTTATTTGCAAAATTTATAAGGATGCTAAAATAACAAATTAAAAAAAAAATCTGAATTTCAACATCCTCAACAACCGTAATATAAAACAAGAGTGCTTCACTGGTCAGAGGAACTACATATTTGGGGGTGGGGAAAAAAAAGGATAGAGGTTCTTTCCTCATCTGTCCTTCAGGTTTTATGGCAGGGCCAGAAAACAACAACTGTAAGAAATATGAGATGGCACTCCGCTTAAACAATGAAAAATTCCTCTGATATTACCTGTTTATTTTTGGGTTTCTTATTGAAACAACACCCAGCATTTGCTCACACATGCAGGCATCCTACTCACCACATACCTTTATGTGCTTAAAAGTGGGTAACTTCTGAGCAAGTCTTTTATACCATAAGACCTATTGTTCAGCAACAGCTCTGCAAATCCCCCTGCCCTGAGAACAGATTTTTGTTGTTGTTGTTTTGTTTTGTTTTAAATTGGCCTCAGATGCATTTGATTGCTCCAAGCTTGCGGAGATTTTCCAGCTGAGGCCCTGCAATCCTCATTAGGACTTAACTCCTCAGTCTCACTTTCCCCAGCTCCCCAAATCCCAGCTCTGCTGATAAAAATAATGAATGTGCTCATACGTGTGTGTAGGAATGATAGAGAGAAAATCTCAGTGTTTAAGTGGTAACCCCGAGCTCTTGCGTTCAGAGCAAAGCCTGATGCTTCCTGCACGTGGTGATCTGCAGGGCTTACTGAGCCCTCGGCGTGGTGCAAGTATAGTCCCAGCAGACATTGCCAGCTGTCATCGCTCTGAGTGAAACTCTGGCATTTCAAGACATCCCAGTCACTTTAGAAAGGAAATCACTTTTCTTGAAGCATTTCAAATAGTTGCAGTCTGTAAGAAGAAAATATATTTAAAACATATCGGAAAGGGCCCTAAAGATCCATCTTTATATATTATTATTATATATATATAATATACATATATAAAAGTATATATATATTATTTTTATATATATATATACACACACATATACATATTGATGAGAGAGAGGATGTGGATCTGCTTTGCAGAGGTCTGTTTCCAAATATCAGTACTTCAGCCTGCAACCTACACTTCAGTATCACCAACCCCATCACACCAACCCTACACCCACAGAATCAAAGCTGTAAGTTCTCTGTGACTGCAGAACTTCACTACACAGCCCTGGCCAGCTGGCATCCATTACAAAGGCAATGCCTGCCTCTGGGGTCACGGTGGGCCCACTCCCTGCAGTCACAAGAAAGAGCAGATCCTCTCTCCTGTGACCCTCTAAGGCTGGTGATAATAATGTGAGCAAATGTTACAGTCTGCAGCAAGTTGCAGCACTGCTGTTTGGGTTTAAAGCCAGGCATGCTGACTCAGAGCTCCAGGCCAGGCTGATGTTAGCCACGGCACATAGTATGCTGGGGTTAGTCCACTCCATCAATAAAACACAGTCACCCTGAGGGGCATAAAAAGTATACAGGGTTCTTAACTGCCTCTCAGTAGTAAAGAGAAAAAGAAGCTTTCTTTCCTCTTAACAAAAAAATCCCTTCCTATACTGTTGTAGATTGAAACAAATCCTGCCCATATTCCTAAGGAGGTGCAGTTCCTTATATGCATTTAAAAGCCTCCCTAAAACTCGCCAGTTTTCTACATGCTTTTGCTGGCAAACAACCATAGTTTTCCCTTTTCTTTTGGGTCCTTGTGCTTTCATGACACCTAATGAACTAAAAATATGCATTTTTGTGCAAAAATCAAACAAGCATGGAAGAAACCAGCTAATGTCTCTGTCTTTTAACCAGTGGTGCCAGGCCATGACTTACCTTGTAAGTGTTGAGGCAGTTGTGTCAATAGAGGAAAAAAAATAGAACAGAATTACAAGTGGAAAAGGAGCCTCTTTCATTTGGCTTAATTCCTAATTGAAACCATCCTACGTGACAATACAGACAGTACTCAAGAAACACAGATGAATATCTTAATACCAAAGTCCTTATCAAATTCAAGTGCAAGTAAATTAAGAGTATTAATTACATTATGTGTAAGTCAATACCTAGTGATTTGTGCTAGAGGTAAGAGGTCTCTATTAACAAGACCGTGGTTTTATATTTTAGAACAGAAACACCTGTACTGCCTTAATCTGCAGGGCAGGTGCATTCAAAATGAGCATATTTTAAGTAATTGCTTACTCTTGATCCCTTAGTCTTCATTACACAGGGCTGAAAATTGCTCTGTCTTTTCCTTCTAACTTTGAAGAAAAGGGTTACTTTTTAACTTCTATCTCCCATTTTGTATGTAATCAGCTATCCTGAAATCATATGAAAGGACAGCACCAAAAATAGAGTGAGGAAAATAGTCCATAACCTTGATCCTAATAATTTGATTTCTATGCCACACTAACTACTATCTTGAACACTGTCCTCTTGGGTTTGCTGTTCTTTGAAAGGTCTTTATATATTTTATTTGTTTTTTCTTGCAATTAAAATTATTGTAATTTAATGTTAGGAAGTTGCCATTTTATTCAACTGTTTTCCTAATACTCTTTTGAAATAAGGAAAATAACATCTACAGAGCAAAATATAACACTCCCTCTTATTCAGCAGTGTTGTACTTCCAACTGACCACACTATACAGCTCTAGACTGTAGGTAGAGCAAATTTTCTTGGCTGCAAGGAAGACAATCCTAAATATACATTTAATTTCAAACCATTCTGCAGATAGAATCCCTCTGAAAAAAAATTTATTTAGACATTCAAGCTGGGGTGGTAAGTGCTAAGTCATTCTAGGCATTTAGTTTAGAATCATCTTTGTCAGTACGATAGTGTCTTTAAAAAGACACTTTAAACCAGAAACATTCTTAAAGTCAAATTCTTTTTCTGGGCACTTGTACCTCGAAGTTCAAATTATTTTAATTATTTATTTATTCAATATGAACAGAAAAAAACAGTGGATCTACCCAAAGATGGCTTTAATCTTCAGAGTTATAGATGCTATAGCAAGTGTTTATACTTCCCATTTAAGGGAACGGCCTGAAGTTTTTGTCACGGAAGGTTTAGGTTGGATATTAGAAAAAGATTCTTCAGACGGAGTGTGATTTGGCACTGAAACAGGCTCCCCAGGGCAGTGGTCACAGCACCAAACCTGACAGAGTTCAAGAAGTATTTGGATGATACTCTTAGGCACTTGGTATAACTCTTGGGGATAGTCCTGTTCAGGGCTAAGAGCTGGACTCGATGATCCTTGTGGGTCTCTTCCATCTCAGCATATTCTGTGATTATGTCACAGAGTATCTTATTACTGTTTTTCATATATGTCACGGCATCCCCTGGGATGACTCCCCACCTACACTGAACCATAAAATGGCTCTGCTTTGAAAACTGTTCTTTGAAATATGGGCCCAATAAAAAAAAAGGAAAATCAAAGGTAAGAAAAATACAAAGGATCTCCTAAATCCACTAACCATTAATTTTATTACACCAATATCCTTGGTGATTTAACATAACAAGTTATTTAAATGGACAAGCATATTCCTGATTCAGTTCTGATTATACCAACTGTTAAATACATCAAAATGGTTCTGTGGGAACATCAATATGTTCAAGAAGTTTTCCACTCTTGTAGCAATAGGTAGACAGTAAGTTTTTGAGACAATATTTGCGAGGAAGATACAGGCAACAGCAATATGCACATCTACCCTTTTAAACTTTTGTAATGCCATCTTAAATCCAGCTGTAATAAATAAAAACCTTTTTATTTTTTTTCTCAGCGGTTTTACAAGATGGAAGTGCAAGTACTAATAAAATATATGGTTTAATTAACTAAACTTATGCTGTAGTGTACATTAGAAGTGGATGATTTACAGAGTGTTATCCTCTTCAGGACAGAATAATGCAAACAGCATAATTAAAAGTTGATGAGAAATGTATTTATTGAGTACACAGGAAGAATAGACACTTAGATTTATGATACACAAAGTGTACCTTTCATTTGCAATATTAACATTTTAAAGTCTAAGCATCAGCATAATGCACCCAAACTGTTCTATGCAGCATCCATATAATTCAGTCCTGTTAATCCTCACGCTGCCAACGGTAAATTATGTGACCCAAACATATACAAGTGTAACATGATATATTGTGATATCATGATTATGTTCATTGAGATGTCTGTGGATGCAATACATCACATTCACCTGTCTGTAAGTACATGTGAAATAGTTGAAGGGCCAATCATTTATTTGTGACATGAATTTTAGGGCTATCAGTCATAGACCCATCAACGCAAAAGAAGTCACTGTTTAATTTTAATGAAAGTATTTTTAGAAAATTCCAGCCAGCATTCATGTAGATCAAGGCCTATTGAGCCTTGGGTACTTGACATATTATTTTGAGAGTTCAAAGAGTGCATAACCATTCTAGAAGATAAAATGTATATTAATACCCTGGGAATTTTCAAACCTGTAAGCTAGGTAGACACAACATCACAAGACACTTATTTTCATTTCTGTCCTTATATTAAATCCAGCCCATGATTATTTCCATTTCTGGAAAAATACATTTTTGGGGGTTCAGAGACAGATACTATGAACAACACTTTATGCAAACATCACCACTACTGAACTTTTTTTAGAGACACACACAGATATCATGGTAAAAAATAATGCTTTTTGTCAATATCTAAATCATCAGGTAGATGTGCTCCCAACCAGCTGTAACATGTCTCAGTTATGAAATAAATTTTTCTTCCTTGTAGGAGTATTGTATTTTGAACAGTTTGATGAACAAAGAAACTTAAAATGGGGATTTGAAGATCCAGGTTAGAAAAATAATAGTGGCAATAGCAGCTCTAGTTATAAAACCAAATTTGGAGAGAGGGGGCAATTTGGGGGAAAAGAAAAATAAGCTCCTTTATATAGCACCATCTTTACATATACATTCTTTTCAGAAAATACCTTTTTGGAAAGGTGAAACTAGATGAAAAACATCTGCTGGTCCTTTACAATTAGGAGTTTATTTCTTTCTGAAAACTTCCTTTTTTTTTTTTTTACTCATTCCTCTCCCAGTTCAAAATGTATATACATCAAAATCTTTGGGATCATTTTATGAACTCAGCAGAACTGGCAAGAAGATCTGCTAATAGAGATGAAAAATAGTTATTAGCAGGTTTTTCACAACTAACGTGGTTTTTATGAGAAGACAGAAGACTCTGTGCCCTCTAACTAGAACTTTCTGGCTATCCACATGTAAAAACATGAGGGCAAATTTACTAGAAAAATGGATGGCTAGATTTAAAGGACTAGATTTTGTCTCTCCCGTTACCAATGCTCAATTAAACTTGGGATCCCAATTATTTGATGAGAAGCACATAACTTTGGTTAGATCCACTACCAAATCTCAACTACCTCTCTGGCTGTCATATTTATGAATGTAATCTTACCCAGATGCACTCCACTCTCTCAACCCAGCCCTGCTTTGTGTATGCTGACAGTTAAATGGTATTGTAAAGCTTTGTATTAAGATTTCAATAAAGGTGGATAAATAATCACTACATGCCCGAAACACTCTGCTCAGCATGCTGTCCTTCCTTTTAATAGAACTATGAATGGTTAAAAATACACACCAGATTTTAACTAAAGACAATCATTTGTAAATTGATATAGTCTCATAATAAATAGTTACTAAATACTGATTACTTAAGGGGGTTTTTTAGCTCCTCTACCTATAGGTGGTTAGGTGCAATTTCCTCAAAAGTTTAAAAAGAAGGTCAGAGCGTTCATTTGTGCATGATTATTTCATCTCGGATTCATGTGGAGTCTTTTTCATTGAGGGGTGTATGTAATTACATAGGACTGATAACAACTAGGTCAGGAAGAAAAATGTACCATAGATATCAGGCTATGTACTTCTCAGCTAGGCAAGCTGGGATTCCCCTTTTACAATATCTTCATTTTTTTCATTATAGTTTAGATCTCAGGTTAAAGAATAATTTGTGGTTCTGGTATGGATTTACTGTGAGGCGTTGGAAAAGGCACTTGATACTTTTTGTATTTTAGTTTCTTAAGTCAAAAAAACCCGGATGATTTCTATTAATTTCTTTTCACCACTTAAAATTAACTAATAAGCAAAGAATCTCTGTGCATTTTAGGTATCACTATTAAGAAAACTATAAATTTTCTTATTGTTGACGGTATATTGAATTATTACTTTCAGCCACAGTGCCTTTTAAGCACAAAAGAAAATAAATTAAAAAATCCCCAAAGTAATGAACAACCACAGGAAAGAGGCTAAATTAAGCACAATGAAAGTAATATAAATTCTTTTTCACAACCTGCTTTCTTACCTTCTTTTAGAGCTTATTCAGTTTTGGTTAAATTATTTTATTCTGTTAAGAAAAATATAAGGATAGAGATGCTAAAGTTCACATCACCAATCAATGCTGAGAGTTTAAAATTAATTTGTCATTCTTACTGGGAATAGTCAACATCAGATACCTAGCATACGTGAGCTAAGCTTACTTTTGCTTAATGGGAAATGTCTTCTCAAGGGCAAGTCAGGATGTAGCAAAGGACAGAATAAATTATGTTTAGTGATGGTCCCTTTGGGATAAGGCTAATTTTTCCTAAAGAGAGCTGTGAAATGCATGTATATTAATGCAGCAGCTACCTCTACATAATTTCTCAGGATAATACTTTTTCTCTTGGAAGCAGTGTCCACACATCCATTTTAGTGGAATAATCTGATCATGTCTTTTTCTGAGGTTCTGACATTTTTCACAAAACAGACCTTTAATAAAACAAAGACTTAAGCCAAAGTTTAGAAATTTACTATTACTCATTCTACTTGCATGGAGTTTGGCATAAGAAGGCTGGTTTATAACATTCTTTTTCACTTAATTTTCTTATGTTAAGGCCCCTTTCCAAGTTGGCGTTAAACAACTGACACTTTGGCAGTGACAGGAATACTGGCTTTTCCATACTTTCTCTTCTATTCCATAGCATATGAGTCATGAAACTCAAGTAGTGGCTTAGGTATACTGATTGAGATAAAATGACTAATTTACTATGCTATAAATAGTCAACACGACCCCTTACAACACCTGCTTCAAAACCAATTTCACTTCAGTTTTACAAAGGTTGTTTTTATGGTTTCACCTTTTCAGGCGTGGAATGCTCAGGATCTGCCTCAGTTTGCCTTCCCTCTGTGTGGAGCTGGAGCTGTGTAGCATACATTCTTATCTTCAAAGTGCCTTACCTTGTCCATTGTGCCAGGAGTCATCTTCTAGTCACTGCTACTGATGTCCTCACTCATTGCTGAATATACCATTATTTAGCGCATGACTGCTTTCATCTGCTGCAATTGTTCATGGATTTCATCCATAACTTGAAGTGTTAGTGGTGTCTTTTAGCATGTCTTAATGCTACTATGCAAGATTTCCGGACAAGCAGGAACTGTTCCACAAAAAAATAGGTGGCCTGTAACATGCTGTCATAGCAAAGCAAACAAAGCATTGTTTCATTGTTTTCTCCATTCATTACCACTCATGCGGGTGAAGGAAAATTGAGATATCTAAAAATATTTCTAGCAAACAAATCTTGTAATGACTGAATGATTTTTTCATTCATATTTGAAATTAAACTACATTATGATGTCATCCATGTAGGTAAATTGAGTTTCTCTTGTGACCAAATAGATGATACAATAGATGATACTGTAAAGAAGAACTTTTGCCATTCACTGAGCCTCAGCTGAGTTACAAAACAGAAGCAATAGAGACAAAACCACTGACAGCAGTTTTAAATGCTGATAGCCAGAGTTACCTCTGGAAATTGATATCTATATGATTATCAATATGTGACAGGAAAGTAGGTTTCCAGAAAGAGATAGCAAATAGTGCTACTTAATACATTCCTGTTAGTGCAGACTTACTCACATCATGGTGAATGTATTGTTTAAGACTTCAGTATGAAAGGTAATATACTGTTATGAAGGTTACTATCATAGGAGGCATGAACAAGAAGGGATAAGCAAATTTATATGGAAATATACTTGGAGGCTGGGAAAGATAGTGATGGGAACAGATACCTACTGCCAATCGATATCAAAGGGCAGTCAGTCTGAAACTAAAGCTGGTGTGCAGAAGCAAGAGACAGTCCATGTTATCGTTGCATAGGAGGATGAAATGGTTCACTACTTCAGTAGTTTTGCATTTCCTTTGATACAGATATAGTGCTAAGCAAATCATGTACATATTTTGCAAGCCTGATATTGCAGTTCATCTCTCAACATGAATAATATTTTACAGCATTATTGGCAGAAGGGCAAACATCGATTTGTACCATACCTAAACCATAACAGGAAAGACAGATAAGTTCTACTGACTTGGTTAAAGAGGCTTCTATATGTGATGATCTGACATGGGAAAAATGATGGATTCCCTTGGCAGTCTAATATCCCTAGACTATAATTCAATCTTTGTAGTTACACCATTAAAATACCTTGTATCTTCTATAGGTTTGGGCTTTGATTATATTTAGTCCTAAACATTGTTAGAGGAGTTCATTCTTCCTTCTTTTGTTCACTTGCTAACAATTTCCATACACAAAATCAATATATCAGACATCTCGTTAAACTTCAGACCTCAAATGAGCATTGAATAATGGTAGGTAAAGAGAGAGAAGAGACTTCAAAACACAAAAAATTCAACCTAATACTTTCCACTTGTCAAGAAACACTTAGACATGTATGTATTTATGTGTACCTTTTGGTATCTACCAATAGTACCTGTTGCAGTCTTCAAACTAAAACGTACTTCTTGATTTAGTGCTCTCTGAGTAAATGAAAGATAGCTGCATACACAATTAGAATTTTACAAATGCTACAAAGTACTTTTAGATCAGAGAAGACTTGCTCATTTTTCTGTTTATAGTGTCAGATGGTGATAGCAGTGTAAATTGTGTTATCACGTTACTGTAATCCAGTTGGGAATATAATTTCAACACAATCATTGGAAGTAATATGAGTTCAGTTGGTGAGCAATAAATTTATTTTTATTTTGGTCAAAAGACAGAAATGGTCAAAAAGAACACTAGATTCAGGCACCCATGAATTTTCTGACAAAGATCTGTCACAAGTCTAAATTCAGATATGAATCTTAAATGTCACGACCGGCTCTTGCCTGCTTTGTCAAACTGAAGTAAAAGAATACTTTTACTTGTTGAAAAGTTCAAACTCTGGTCAACACCCATTTCTAACAGAAAATTAAGTATATATATGAACTCAAGCCCCTAATAATGTTTTATCCTCTCACTTCACCCTCCCTCACATACCTGGTTAGACTTGTTTGGTATGTTTTTTTGTGATTCCACAGCAAACAGTAACAGACTGTGTCAAGCCACAAGTGTGTGTTATATTCTTCCTATCACCCCATAGCAGATGCCGAGAACACCTCCTGCTGTGATCCCACAGACAGCAAACATCAGTCTGTGGTTCTATTCCCTATTTTTCTTTCTATTCCAGGGTCACAGCATACCCTTTTGTGAAAAGACAAGGCTGCTCAACGAGAGCCGACTGTGATTTTTGGAAGCAGCAACCTTACGTGATGCATGCTGTACTCCCTTCTTGTAGCAGGGGCACAAATGTGTTCAGGGTCTCCAACCTGACAATCCATTAAAAATGCATTCCCAGCTAGAGAGGTAAACTCAATATAACATGTACTTTGAACAACTGATTTATCAGGACTTCTGATTTTTTTTTTTTTATCAAAAAGAATTCAGAAGGGGAAAAAATAGATTGTGAGCAAGTTTATGAAGTGCCAATGATTTAAAAAACATGGCTAGGAAAAACCTTCCTTGTAACAAATTCAATAATGAATTAATGCTCAGATTTGTGTTGTCTAAAATTGGGCTTTCCAAAAATCCAAAGGATATGAGGATCAGAGCTTTTCTGAATGAAGCTGAAACACTTGAAAATATCACAGGATGGGAGATTTAACTAAATGTGTTTCTTTTCTTCCTAATTTATGAGCTTAATATTCTTAAGGCCATTGTGTGGCTATGGTGACCCTAACCAATAGCAAAACTGAAAAGAAAACAGAAGAAAAGGAAATGAAGGAGCACAGGGGAAGAAAAACAAGCAGGTCCTCAGCACTGATAAATTGCTGGAGGTCTGTTATCTTCTGCTTACCATGAGACAGCTGCTGACAGTCAGACAGTGGGAGAGGAGGACAAGAAAAGAGTTCATCCATTTCAAGGCTTGCTAAACAATCCTACCACCTTTTGTAACTGAGCACTTCTTACTCCAGCTCCCCGCAGTTTGTGTACATTTAGCTTTTCATTTTCAAGTGTTTCCTTCACCAGTCTCTGCAAAGCCTACTCCATCCCACCCCCAGCTTTCAAACCCAGGGAACTGATGTGGGAGGGAGAGAGCACATTTCCCTTTGTTGTGGGTTTCTCCCTATGGAGAAACCAGTTTAGTAGGTGGTAGTACACCAGACCTTTTCTTTTTTTCTTTCTTTTTCATTTTTTTTCCCTCTGATGCTAAGCATGATTTACAGGCCTGAGTTATTATTTATCATTATTCATTTTCTGTCACCAGTGCATTGAAGGTTAATAGAAATGCCAGCATGCTCACTGATTTACTTAGTAAAATATTTGTTCCAAGGTTTAGGTCAGATGATTGGTGTCTGAGCGAGCTTCAGGTTTATGCATTATGAAAAGCAAGCTGACTTGACCTTGAGCCACTAGCACTAGCACGATATATTACTTTAGTGGAGTGACCTTCAGAGACCCAAGACACACTAGATGTATTCAACACATGTTTTCTTCTCCCATTCTACTGACATTGTATACATTCCAGCTGAACTTATGTAATGCAAGATGATACTCACTTTTCATCTAATGAATTTGAGTAGGATGACACATTCAACTAAAACCCCCCACCTTGGAGGTAACAAACTACCTCTGAATCCCAGATGGACTGAGACTCAGCAAGTACTTCAGGCTAATTGACACACTTTGTCACACAAAGCATCCGGTTCATCAACCCACACAGGATGTAGAGGGCCTGATGCTGAGATTCACCACTCTGATACAAGTCAGGAATCCAATGTCCATGGGATTAAGTGAGAAAAATATAAAGCCTATGGGTGAAAATTCACAAACTGGCAGGATTTATGCCTGGATTATGATACTACTTAATACTTGAGTTAAAGTGGCATAATCCAGCCCTGCATGCCCTCTCTTTCTTTCTTGTGTAAATGGACCCCTAAGTGTGGCTTGATGTTGCCAGACAAGAATAAACATATGTAAACAATGGTTACAGAAACAATTTTCTTACCCTTGATTTTCACATTGGCCCAGTCTTCTTTTTATTCTCACTTGTGCAGCAGTATATAAGTATCTTCAGATGATTTCTTTTTGTTCTATTTTTCAAACAAACAATGGCCACTGTAACCAAAATGAAAAATCTTAACAATGCTGAGATTTTACATTATTAATCTGAAAGGCTCTCAGTTTGTTGTCAGCTACACTG
Source organism: Cephalopterus ornatus (assembly GCA_013396775.1). Classification (NCBI taxonomy): domain Eukaryota; kingdom Metazoa; phylum Chordata; class Aves; order Passeriformes; family Cotingidae; genus Cephalopterus; species Cephalopterus ornatus. Next base: position 326,206 of record VZRE01006460.1, on the reverse strand, counting down.
GGACAAAGCCAGACTAATTCCAGAGTCTTTAGTGGATCTACTCCAGATTTACATCAGCAAAAAATAAGACCAGAATTTGGCACAATATCTGTATGTATTTTTTTCCAGCTTCACTTTAATTCTTCCCAGGTATCAACTAAAGAAATATCATCCCTAAGAAGAATTAAAAGCAGAACCTTTTGCCTCCATACCCTATTAGGAGAGAAACACCTTCTTAATTTTTCACTTCCCCCATACATGACATTTTGAGATAGCTGAGATTTATATAGGCAGATTTGGCAGCCTTTTCATATTTACTTACACTCAGAGATAAATCAAATCCAGGGCACTCTCTCCAAGAACAAGTTATTTGTTAGCTGACTAAGTATGTGTTAGTGGATCCGACATAGAAAAGGTATTTCTATTATAACTGTGTTGTTTGGCTATGATTTACTGTGGTAGATGATATTATTTTTCATTCTTGATTATACAGTGTATTCTCTTATTGTCTTATGTATTTCAGCATGGGAAGGGCAGAGGGAGAGGGAGGTGGTTTGGTGTTTGACATATTAACCAAAGGAAAGAAATTGAGCCCCATCAACAGGAGGAGAGAAAATTTAATCCTGCTGTACAGTCAGGAGCAATTAACCTCATCTGGGCTCTGTCAAGAAAAAAAGGCACCTCAAGAGAAAACATGGGTGATGTTTAAATTTTTTACTTGATATCTGCATTAATCCTGCAAAAGTCCCTGAAAGGAAAATGTTTAAACACTCTGGCTAGTAACTTAACACCCTTCTACCTTCCACTCTGAAGAACCGGGTGACTACAACACCATTATATTCTGAGAATGTCCTAATTCTTTTCTTATACTTGGTTCTTACCTCAGAGTAGCAGACTCCTCGGCCATACGCAGAGTTAAAATTTCCCCAAGACCACATCTTTTTCATCTTCCATTGAAGCTAACATTGTTTTTCAACCAGAGAAATGCAGGACTGCTGATTCCAAGAATTCAAATTGTGTTGAGTTACTTCTCTTTTAAAATAAAACATTAAAAATTTATGACTTCTGTAGCAACATTAGAAGGCATCTTGTGGAGAGGCACAGGATTGGTTGAATTTGAAGCTTTCTTTCAACAACCAAGAAAGTGAAAGCTGTTACAAACCTAATATTAAGTCCAAGGGCAGAATTTTGGTGATGATGCATAATCTCATAATAAGACTATCTTAGATGCACATGCTCTTTAGTAGAGAATTGTGTAAAATAAAAAAACATTGCAACATTTATTAATATATATCCTTTAGCTCTCCACAGAGCCTACACTATCAGCATTAACAAAAGTGTTAACATCATACCCCACAGCTTAGCTGGTACAAAGTCTGGTACTTTGGTAGACAACAGTCCCTATGTGCTGCAAAAGACAGCATTATACACATATGCCTCAATTTCCTCTTTCTTTTTCTTCAACAAGACTTAATTACCGCCCAAAGATAGGCTCACATTACAGTACATACTCAGTTTTGCTGTTCTAAGTAACTAGCATGCTCTTGATTAACCTGTTCTGTGTTTCCTTTTTCCCTTGATCAGTTTCCTGCAATTTCAAGAGCTGAAAGATTCAGAAAAGTAAAAAGGTGTATGTACCAAGAACCAAAACATTTTTAAGCACGCCTATCTACCAAAGCCATAAAGTATGATAGATTCTTTAAAGCTAAATGAATGTTAGTCTGGCTGATGAAGACACCGCAGAAGACAAAACACTCCTCTCAATAACAGAAATGCTAGAGAGAAACTCATATCCTGTGCGCTCATCCCATATTATTTACTATTTCTATTAAAGCCATTCAGAAAAATCCCTTCAGAAACAGTGCTGTATGAACGCACATGAAAAGCCAGTGCCCTCCCACGCTCATGCTCCAAAGAAAATAATATTAGTTCCTCAGTTCCAAGTTAAGTACCTAATGAAGGCCAGGTTTTCAAACCCTCAGAATCAATTTTTGTTATATGTACAATCAAATTTCAGAGATCTAGATATGCTTAACTAATAAGACTTTTTTTTCATCTATCCTCCCCTGCCCACCCTTCGCTTCCCTCCTTTGCCCACCATCAGCCTGGCTTCTTAATTAGCTGCATGATAGAGAACTGAGCTTCAGAAAAAATCTGTCATTGTTTGGACACGATGGGCCCTACTGACAAGTTAGATCTAAGAAATGCAAACAGTGATACAGCAGAAGAGGATCTTAGGTAAAAGGCAGAGAAAACCCAACTCTGATATGAATGGCAGCTTATTAGAATTAAAGGAAAGAGGAGGAGTATGTTTAAAAATTTACATGATTATGTAAATCAGTCAGCCAGTAATGAAAACAAGTAACTGAAAATCACATTAATTATACTGATGTCTGTGAAACTCTTTTATCTACCTACTGAAGTTGAATTCTTGCCCCTTCCCCACCTTCCTATTTCTCTGTATTGGATTACTCTACTAACATCACTTCTGTGTTTGTGATTCAGACATAGAACACTGTACTTTTGAATACCCCAAGCTCAATCCAACAGGATTCTTTCATGATGAAAACCTGGTCATTATTGCAAAAAATCAGCCCAAGTTCACTTAGTTATAATGTACACTTTCGATGGTCTCAGTAGTAAATAGCCGTAAGAGCTTGGAATTTTAGTGTGCAACTTCAAGCAACAGATAAAAACACATAATACCCTGACACACAGAGGATAAAATTAGATAATATCTCCCATCTTAAACCCAGCTAAACCAAGGTGCTGAAGTCATTGGATTCTGCACTTCACTTCTACAAAAAGCTATTTTTAGACATTTAGAGGATAAAGGAGAAACAATATCTAAGTAAGTAGTGCCATTAGTTTACCCTGCATTTGCCTTTTAGGGCTGCAAAATATCTCAAGGATTTTCACTTCTTTCTTTAGTAATCATTAAAATATACCTAGTAAAAATATTTGTTCAAAGCCATTTAAAAATAAAATAAAAACTCCTCCCGCATTTTTGTTAGAAGTGCAAGAGATGATACAAGACATCTTAGGTAATACTAATTGCTTTTTGACGACTCACCCTCCTGAATAACTGGAAATCTCTTATTTGTTTCAATCATAGTAGTTGCTCACTTAGCCATACGTTTCATATAGTAACATTAATGATACTGGCAGTTCGAATAGAAAAACTAAGTTATTGGGGTGGCATCACAGATGATGGTGGGTAAATCAAGCTCATTTAACTTGACATTTCATGTTAAGTCACTTTTCTTGTTTAAAAAGTCCACTTAACCAGGGAACTGAAATTTCCCCAGAACAGAGGTCAGTAGGAATTCTGCCAACCAAATAGCAACACTACCTTCTAGAGCACTCTCTTCAGACTAAATCAAATTAATTTTACCTTTATACTTGAAATCACTCACTCAGGGAAAACATTGCCACCTCCTTTCTGTTGAAGAGAAAGAATGCATGAGTGATCTGAGGTGTGAGAACAGTGAAGTATTTTCACTAGAAATGCAGAAGCATAGAAAAGAAAATGATGACAGCAAGACCATTGAGTAGCTACAGAGTTGACCCACAAAGATTATGCCAAAATCTTACTGCTACCTTTTGAAAAACTCCTGTGAGAAGAAAAAGGTGCATCATTTGGAGCAAAACTGAGTTTGATTTATTTGCACTGTATTTTAACTGAGGAAGTATTGTTTAAACATAGCTCCTTGTTTTCAGGCCTTGCTGGGCCACAGAGCAGAAACAGGATATAGTTCTTAATGAAATGTGAAACAGATGGTCGCTCCCCTCAGTAATACTGAATTTCCATCACCCTTTCTAACAGACGATCTCGAAGTGCTTAAGAAGACCTTAAAAATGCGTTAATATGCACACCATCTTTGCGAGGTGAGTGTTCTCTGTCCCTCTGGCCTGGGGGAGCCATGATGAGAGACACAATGATTCCCCAGCAGTCACTCAGCAGCATCCCTGTAGCAGGGCTTGGAAGGGAACTCAGCTCTCCCAGCTTTGCACCACGGCACACTTGGGCTTTGCCCACTCCCACTCTTTCTGCCATTCTTCCTGGTAAGACACTGAGGTGTATAACCAAAATCTGAAAGTCTTCGTTCCTCAAAAGCTTGATTGAACTAATTATGGCTCTATTGTCATGGTCTGAAACAATATACAGACGCAGCAGACACGTTTCTGGTTATAAGTATGGTAAATGTCAGTGTTTATGTTTTTGTTAGCTGTCCTAATTATCATGTGTCCTCTAAAATTCTCTGTTGTAATTACCACTCACCATACTGACACCTACTGCTAAGGAGGGAGCTGATCAGCTGCAGGATTTCTTTATTCCTGGACCCAGCCAACAAACTGCATGTGACACCAACAGATGTTTCTGGTTTTAAAACAGTGGGAACTTCATGAACTGTTTTCCCCAACCTCCCAGGAGTAAATGCCACCATAGTTGAAAACTTGGAAACATTTGTCAGGCTCTGAACAAAGCTGTGAACGAATGCTACAGTAATTTACTACTTCTATAGCCCATTTTTTTTTAAAAAAAAAGAAAGGACAAGACTACAGAAAAGATCATTAGCAAAAGCAGTACTGTGGGGGTTTTGCCAGTATAGGCTTTGTGCTATCCACATCTGTATTACAGCACATGGAGAAACAGCTAAGGAGAATATCACTCTAGAGAGTGTTTGTAACTTGGTGTCTTTTGTAAGGGAATGCCCATTAACTCACAGGGCTGTTCTGAATTGTGTTTGCAGCATAAAGGGAATAGCTTGGCTCAGATTCTATAGCTGTAACTGTACAGGGAGAGGGAAGAAAAAAATCAATAAGTTCAGTGTAAGCAAGTCAGAGCAACCTTTAAAATAATAAGACAAATCAATTTATTTCACAAATGTCTTTATTTCCAAATGCCATTGTTTGGTACTGTCTGCTGTCATTGCCCATGACATTTGAGAAAACTTGGCTCTTAGTCATTTAGGTGCAGCAGAAATTATCATGTAACAGCCATGTGAAAAGATTATATGTTCACCACAGTGCAGATCTGCCGTAACAACCTTGTCCTATGGGGTAAAGAGTGTTCAGGAGGTGGGGGAAGGCAAGAAAGACAAGTTTTAAATACGGACAGAAAAGCCCTACTTTATTGCTATATACAATGAAAAGTAATTATAGAGAAAAATGAAAGCTGCTTCTTGCTGTTAGCAGGAAGAATAAGGGAATTCTGTTCCTTTTTAAAGCTTGGAGTCCATTTTGATATAATTGGTTCCAGAATTATTTATGACATTAATTGCTGCATTATCGACTGCCTGTCAGCTCTTCTGGCAGTTAGTCCATCTTTCTTACCACAGAAAGCCAGCTCAGCCCAAACTAGACTGACAAGCTAATTATACCCATCTTCCCCTTCAATGACAAATGCTGCTCATCGGAAACCTTTCTAGAAATAAGCTTTCATTCTTTCCCCTTTTTCCTGAGCCAGACACAACCGATATCTCAAGGTACAGATCACAGCTCAAACTCTGCTCACAGGGCTATTAGCTCTGAACATCTCACTTGAGCCAAAAAACCTAAGCATCTTATGTTATCAAACTGTATGTCATTCCCTGATGCTAGTTTTCAGTGGATGTGCACTGGGCCATAGCTGTCACTCAAAGCTGTGGCAGATGGAAGAAACCTGACTGCATTAGCTGGCCCTTCTTAACAGCTGAGGCAGGACTGTGACAGCCATTCCAAGGCTCAGAAGAAAGACTTTGTATTTCCCTCATGTAAACTTCCAGAATCAATATTTTACAGCTTTTATTTCCCTTTATTCCACAAATGTAGGGTGACATTGCCTAGAAAAAAAAGTGTTCCTTTAGAGCAAGGAAATTGTGAGTATTGCTTTGAAGGGAAAAACATCCTGGAAATGAGGGGAAATGCTGAGGAAAAGAAATTACCTGGCCAACACAAAACTATCACCTCCATTAGAGCCCCAGATCACATCAAAGCGGCCTGTTGCCCTGGATGCTCACCTGTTCAGGGACGCTATGCCGTTGTGCTGCTGTAAACTCTCATGCGCCACATAACCCAAAGCCAGTTCCTCTTTTCCATTTTTCAATACTTTATATATATAAATATTTATTATATATATTTTTCCATATGTTATTTGCAATCATAAGGGATTAGTTTGGCAGTTGTTTTTCTTTTAAAGATTAGACCCTAGAACACCTACACTGTGATAATTCTTAACAAGATTTGGGTCCTGTTTATGTAGAGGCCAGAGCAGTAAAAATTATGATCATCACACCACCAACCTTGGTATGCACTCCTCAGTGTCTATTGATTTGCCCTCCAGTTCAGTTCTTTGTCTGTTGAAAAATTCAAAATGGATGTAGTGGCTAGTAAGAGGACAAAGAGCCGGTGTCTCATCTGAATGGAAACAACCATATATGTACCATATATATACTAGGTACAGATGATACAGAGTGAATATCAGTCTGACTTTTTCAGAACAAAGTTCAGCATTACAACTCCTATTAACAGACATCCTCTCACAGGTGGTCTCCAAATAAAACCCAAATACTGCATTATACCTCTGCCTAGATGAAGTTCTTTCAGATCAGAGGCAAGGGACGTGGTGGCAGTACAACACTGCTAATCTTACCACTACCTAAACCTGCTATCCAGTGCACTCAATCTGACAGCTATCAGCAGCCAAAATTTACTGGAATTGTACTATGCATTTCAACTAAATAAAACTGAGGCCAGTGTTTCAGCAGGCCTGTAGTGAAAAATGGCCATGGACATTGCAATTGCTGTGTTAACTTTTCATGTTATGCAACAGCACAGTAAGAAGTTACATGGACTTACAAAATGGTAAGAATGCCAGTTAAAATGACCACAGGGCTGCGCTGATTTTCATCCTGTCCTTTTATATCCTTATTTCAGAAAATACTTGCAGTCTCTTACTTAGACTGAACAGGCTCCTTGTGGTGGTTTTTTTTGGTTTTTTTTTTTTTTTTTTTTTTGTGACTACCACGTTGACAAGCAAACTGATGGTTGTACTTAAGAGTTTCGTGCTTTTTACACTTTTTCTAAGTAAATTCTATGGGAAAAGCAGCAGATAAATTGAGCCTGAAGCTTTACAAATCACCTACTTAAACCACTCCACACCTACAAATTGTGTAGTGCTGTAGGTTATCTTTCTTTATACACTATCCGTCATGACAACAGGACCTAGAGGAGAGAATTGAGACCTGATAAACAGATTAACTACATGCTAAAATATTATGGAGCAAGCAAGAAGCAAGAAAGATAAGTAAACCATCTGCTCAGTAGATGATGCAGCAATATTTGTGTCAGTATTTTGTGCTTTTCTGTAACACATTACATACTTGTGAACAGAGAGCTACTGCATTTATGGGATTCCCAAAATTTTGAATAGATATGAAATGTGTCCCTGGTACTTTGAAAAAACAAAGACCCAGGGAACTACAGGCTAGTCAGCCTTGTCTCTTTGCTTGGCAAAATCATGGAGCAGATCCTCTTTGAAACTACGCTGAGGCACATAGGGAATAAGAAGGTGATTTGTGACAGCCCATATGATTTCACCGAAGACAAATTGTGCCTGAAAATGTTGATGGCCTTCTGTGGTGGAGTTGCAGCATTGATGGTTTAAAGGAAGAGCAACAGACATCATCTACCTGGGCTTGTGCAAAGCATTGGACACTGTCCTGCATGACACCTGTGTTTGGAGGGACATGGATTTGATGGATGGACCACTTGGTCATTAAGGAATTGGTCGGATGGTTGCAATCAAAGAGTTGTGGTCAGCAGCTCAATGTTGGAGACCATTGGTGAGTGGCTTTCCTTGGATCAGTACTGGGATCAGTGCTGTTTAATCTCTTTGTCAGCAACATTGACAGTGAAACTGAGTGCACTTTAAGGTCCCTTCTAACCCAAAACATTCTATGATTCTATTATTTTTGTCCAATTTTCAGAATCAGAGCAGCTGTGACAACAGGATCTTCTGTAAAGTTAGGAAATGTAAACATTGTGATTTCACTTTGATTCACAAAAGTATGTGCAATATATTCTATTTCTGTATACTTAGTAAGGTAATTTTAGTTCTAGATCATGACCATATTAAACACAAATAAAACTAGAGTGAAAACAAATGACTACTCATGTGCTTGAAGTAAACTCTGAGATGTAAATTGTTTATAAATGCAGCAAGATTCCTTTTTTTTCCTTAGTACTTGGAATTCTGAGAGCATGTAAACCACCAGGAAGTGATTATTAACACAACATATTATAACTCTGCAGGTTTTGTTATTGCTGACCAACCCTAGACTTTTTTTCCTTATCATTTATCATTTTTTTCTATCATCTTACTGATCACAGTTCAGAGTAGCTGATGGAAAATTGCCTACTTTTTTATATTCCACTATTGCAGTGGTCTTTATAAAGCTTATTCGCATTAAGCACTAAACTTGTTTGCAGAACACTAAATATTCCAAAAGAGAAAAATATGTTTTCCTGTAAAACCATCAGTAAATATATAAAGTAATAGCCTGTCAGCATTTCTTCCCAATAACAAAATGAGGTGATAAGTTACTTCAGGAGCACTAAGAATAATAGCCTACTGGGTTTTAATTTGTTGAGGTTAAATTAACAGCCTTATTCTTTAAAAGAGTACCTTCCACCACCAATATCAGTGCAAGCTTTAAGGACTCATTGACAGCTGAAATAAAGTTGCTAGGGCTTGTATACTGCTGACCTTGATAGCTTTTTAGTTTAAAACATTTTAAAGGTACATGTACAACAACATTGGTGAGGGAGGAAAAAAAAAGAATACAAATGCCAGGAGATCTAACAGAAGCAAGATGCATTTGTTTTTGACTTCTAATTAATCAAGATAACATCTCTTTCAGCCATTAGACAGTAAAATCAATAACCTGGGCAGTCTGACTGCCACTTAGACTTATACACCAACACCTATTATTGGCAAAACTGTGATGTATTTAACCATTTCATCCTTTATTATATTAAAAAAGGTAACCAGTCACTGTGAGAGAGTACAGGAATAAGTCCATCACCACAGTATGTTCCTACCCATTCACTGGCGAACTTCCCACAGAATGTACCCCCAGATGTTCCTCGGTGAAACCTTTCACTGCTCCTTTCCCTTACTGGAGTGACTGCTCTAGAAATAAAGCAAAGCAAAGCACCCCAAACCTCAGTTCTCAAGGGAAACTGGAAATTTTATGCTTCTGCAAATCAGTGATATTCTGAGCTAAGCAGAAAATGCTACAAGTAATGCTGCTATAATAGTGTTGCAGAAAAAGAAATGGCACCTGACCAGAACAAGAGGCAAATCTCAGAAATCATTATAGTGGTTTCATTTCAGAGGCAAGTTAAATAGATTCTTTTGCAAAAACTGCCTATTGTGAGGCCCTGCAACCTCTTCCCCTGGTCAATAATCCCATTAAGTCTGTGACATTCCTACAAAAATGCCAAATCCTGAAATATTTTCTCATTAATTAGCTCATTTTCCAAACAATCTCATTGAATTTAGACTTTTAATAAATGCAGACAAAAAATTCTTAATTCCCAAAAGAAGAAAAAATCTAGTCCATTTTATCTCATTTTAGGAACTCTTTCAAGGTTTGGCCCATCTTAATTTATGAGACTTAAAGATGAAAAGTTTTTTTACGGCTGACATTTTGAAGGCCACGTGAACTTTGTAACTCTACTTCTTTTCACTAGCCAGACAACCAGGTCTGGTATCAAGAGTCCTCAACAGATGACTAAAATTAGTAACTCCACTCAGGACCTGCGGTTAAGGCTCCTCCATTAACCTACAGAATCTGTTCAACAAAATCGGGACTTGCAGCTGCACAGCACAAGATTGTTTTCACTCCCCTTCCCTAGGAAAGACTATTTTTCAACTGAATCTCAGTTGAACTACATTTACCACTGGAATCCTTGACTCTACAGATTAAATACTTGAAGTCATTAAAAAAATTTTACTAGAAAGTAAAAGTCTAGGAAATGGTGGAGATTGTGGAGTGGTCCCAAAAAATTATAAAGGCTTGTTTGTTTTCATTCCTTCCCACACATTGATGATAAAAAAGATTCCTAGAAAAGATCAAGCCTTTGTAATCAGCATAAGATAAGCAAAGTGCAGTGTAGCTCAAGACATTAAATCAAATTATTTAGCAGATGCATATTTAAGAAGGACAATACAAATAGACCAGCAATTATGATATTAAAGTGTTTTCATGTTATCTTTGTCTTTTTCTATTCTTCACAGTGATCAGGTGTACACTTAATTACACTTAATAATGATAATTATGGCTTTATTTTACAAAGCAGCAAATTAACTCAATCAGGCATAATGCATAGGATGCTATGGAAGTTATTACAGCAGAAGAGAAATACTTAAAATCAACATTGCTCTCTAGGGGTCTTTTGATTCATCTTCCTTTGCCATGCCACTAATCTATTGTACAGTGTGGGGGAACTCCTATTAAGGCAAATGGGAAATCTCTATCTTACATAAATCCTCTGAAACCATCTGGCAAAAATCTGAGTTTCATTTTCAGAGAGAACTGATGAACTTATATTGCTGACAATTATGCAGGCATCCTGCAATGACACAAAAATGAGTGGACGGCATCCAACATGATAATTTGAATGAAGAGTCTACCTTCTGCACTTGAGTCTAGTTTCTTTGAGATGCTAGCTCATTTATGAGGGAGGGAAAGAATAACCATGTCCAGTCTTCAGCAGGAAGGTGATCCACAATGAAGAAAGAAACTTAGGAATAGGCTTCCTGCCACAATCTTAACTCTGCCCTGTGGAAAACACTTACTACCAAAAATCATTAAACACATACTTGATTCATGAAGGTTGGCAAACTATAGCAACCAACATTATAAAAACCATTAAAAAATATTTTTTTCTAACCCCTATGTCCTCTTACACTGTTCAGCATTGTCATTACTGTAAAGAAGACATTGCTCATGTCTTTCCCACTCTATACTTTCCCTCTTACTAGTTTAATTTTCTCTTTTTACTTTATAAGTTCACTGTTTGTAGGAATATAATACATGCAAAAGCTTTTGCTGCAGGAGGAAAATGTACAGCCACATTTCTGCAATTCAAGCAGTTTGACAAGAGGACTTTATGGTGTCACCAAAAAGAGCAAAGAATCTACCATCTCAGCTTACACCTCACTTTCCCATTGCAAGTTTTTTGTGCATCAATCTCCATGACACAGAAATGGTCCACAGCCTCAGCAAAACTATTTCAGATGTCATGCTCTGCCAGCAATAGAACCACCTTGTGCCACTGTAAATGGGGACAAAGGGATGCGGTTCACCTCTCAAGATGCAACTTCACCTGTCACAGAACGGTATTGATTTACATTTCTGCTGTTAGTCAGACAAGACTTACTTCCTCTGTAAGGTGCCATTAAGAGTGATATCTTACCTGGATTTTGCTCTGCTATCCCTGCAGGTCTCAACTGCAGATCTTCACCAGAAGAATGTTGGAGGTGAGCCCAATGTTCCATGGAAGCTCCAATTTACCTCTTGCATGCAGAAAGGGCAGACCTTAAAGCCAATTTGTTTTCCCTTCACCAGTAGCATTGTGCGGAACTATCAGCCCAACACAGAGAGTCTCCATGGGCAAGGCAGCACTTCTTTCCCTGCTCCTCGGCAACACCAGTTTCTGATGCAATTTTCTCACTGTACTATGAACCTCACCGTTCATTGAACACCTCATGAACATACCCAATGCGTAAGAAATCATGTGAAATGCAGATGTTCAATTCTGAGCATATTTTTCCTTCTGAGGGAAACAAGTCAATCAAATTTGAACATCAATATAGCCAGTATTAGGAGTTTCAAAGAGAGAACCTCAATTCAGGTCTCAGCACACTAACTTGACTTCTCCTAAAGCTCCCAAATTTTTTATAATAGAGGAAAAAAGAAGGGGTCTTTTGGATATATTGGTTTTGTATTTCTGACCTAATTAGAACTATACCAATATATGGGGGTTTTTTACAAGGTTTTCAAGCTTTTGGCTCTGCAGTTGGATGCAAAGATAAAGAGCAAAAAACCTGTTTAAAAAATATTTTTTAATTTCAGACAACAAAACAATACAACATTTCTTCCCAACAATGTGATGGATAGATGGGTGGTACCAAGTACATTTGTCAATACTCTAATAAAAGTGTACAAAAAATGTGTATATTAAACACATTACTTCATTGAACCTTCTCTTCCACTGCCATAATGTCATGTATGTTTTATGAGTTTTTTTAATATACAGAAGGAAGGACTGTTAAACCCATGCTTGATTTGTCACTATGCCTAGGTATCCAAAAGATCTGAGTAGAAACCAGTCCAATAGCCTGTAGGTACCACTGACTTTTTAATACAAAAGATTTTCTTTTTTTCAACTTCAACTTGCCAGGGGATTCACATTATCAGAAGCTGATTGTGTTTGGAAAATGCTTAAATTGAATCCTCTGCATTCACCTCCCAGGCTGCTAAATGAAATAGTATCCCCTATGTTAAACTGGAAGTTAGATTAGGAGCAGGCACTCATCCACTGCAATCAATGACAAGCTAATGGGGCTGCCAACTATACATTCTCTAGAAACCTAGATGTGAAGCTCTTGATTCAAGTGATCTGTTCTGCAGACCTTGAGCCACTGCAGACAATCAGTTTTATGTACACGAACTTTTTGGGGCCAGCATTGAAAGACACACTATTTGAAAGAGGATGCCAACATGACAACTTATGCTGCCTGTACCTCAACTTAACCAGGATGTAAAATATCCAGAGGCTATACTATCAATCAGTTATCAACTCCTTGGTACAATAATCATCATTATTGGCTGGATCCTAAGCTAGTGTAAAGAAATAACATGGGCCATGCATGGCAAGTTGCTTCATCGGTGGTTGAAGCCTTTTTGTCTTTATATGTTTTGATTATAGGGAGTATCTTTGGCAAGTCAGTGCTATTTCTGAGTAAACAGTTCATGTATTTGGGTCACCCTTAGAGAAAGCTTGAAAGACTTATCCTTCTGACTTGGGGGAAAATTGCAGAAAAAAAGGGTGCTGACCTCCTGTCTGTCTACTTGGTGGCTGGTAAATGTTAGCACAGCTTGATAATATCAATTAGACTGGGAAGCTTTATTTTAAGTTTTTTGAACTATTACTACTGCCTGTGTCCATTTGTCTTTTTTATTCTCGAGATGTGCTATGACAAGGATTAAATGCGACACACACCAAACTTTGAATGTCCTGCAGCCAGTTCCAATGGCTTGGATGCTGTCATTTCAAGCTACATCAGGAACAGTGGCTCAATGGCTGCATCTGTGACACATGTCAGAAACTTTTAAATGTCTGCTCTTTTTTTCATCAGGATGCTTCTGTATCTTAGCTAGGGAAGAGATGACATTTTGTGTTTGGATGGAACTTGTTGTGGTTCCCTCTTCCTGCCTCCTCTAACTGTCAGCCTGAGTTTCCCCTAAACATATCAAAATACAGACAAATAAACCTTGTCATTTAGAAATATATTCAGTAGTAACCATGCTTGAAAACAATGTTTTAGGAGGAACTTGGGCACATTTTCTCATAGAATGATGAGCTACACAAAACACAGCACTAGGCTATTTCTGACCTTTGTTATGTGCTGCCTTAGAAGATTGATGTGCACAACTCAGATACACACGAATTCCTTAACATTTCTGTTCTTTTTCCATTAAAGTGGAATAATTTGGCATATAAAATACACAGTGTACCAGGGTGTTTTTTTCAAGGTTTGGAAGAATTAACATTTTGATAAGAATACATAGTTTAAGGGTAGAAAATGGATCTGCTAATAGACACCAAGGGGTCTCAGGGCAGAACTCCAAGAGCTGAAAACATAAGAGCAGTCTTGTATCATTATCATTCATTTAAAATAAAGGAATGTCATTTTTAAGATCAGATTGGGATTTCTTTGTCTTTCAAAATTAAAAAAAAAAAAGAAAAAAAGCTTAAAACTCTAGACTCCTTGATTATGACATTTGCCCTTTGTGTTTAATTGATATAATAAACAGTAATTTTTCTTCCTTTTCCCCGATCAGCTCAAGTTCTTCAGATTCTCCTGTAGTTATTTGTGACTGTATATGGGCAGCCAGACATGTTTCACACAGTTAAACACTGTGTAATTTTACTCTGGGGCTCTCTTTGCCCATTTCAGCTGGCCATGTTTCAGCTGGATTTGACTAGCAGTTGGACTTAAACATTTTATCTTCTTAAAATAATTATTTGGGCTCCTTGTTCAACTTATTTTTAAAAACATGTGAAATGCAATGGTGGTACATGAGCTTGCACATATGTGCAAACATGCAGTTTAATCTTTTTTTTGGAAATACACCTTAAATTCCCTGCAAGTTCTAGAAGTCCTAGAAGGATTAATTCCTCTTTAGGGGAAGCATTCTGCCTGCTCACATCTGACTGTGAAGAAAGCTGGGTTCAGATGGAAGATGCTCATTATCAGAGGGTAACCTGAGACACTGCAGAGAGCATTGCCAAGACTTCAAGCACAATGCAGCCACTCTCCCTCTGGATGGATGAGCATTCCAGTCCTCAGTGCTGTGCCCAGACTTTGCTGGGTACTCAACACACTGTGCATTCTACCCTGACATTTGTGGCTTCCATCTTGTTTGTTTTGGTTTTCCTCTGAGGCACTGCTTCCTGATTTATTTCATTGCTAGATGACAGACCATAATTCCAGACATAAAGATTCATTAACTTCTATTAAACTCCAGGTAAGTTACTTTAAAAGTGAATGCTTCTTCATTTACCTTTTTCTTGGCTGCACTGAAGGCTAAATGAAAAAGTTAATACCAAACAAATCAGAGAATCACATAACCAGAACTATCACTGCACTCAGTCAAGAATTTACTTCTGCATTCCATATAATTTGGAATTCAGTAACTGAGTAACAGAAAGAAATGTGGGAGGGACCAGAATATATTTCATATCAACAGTTACACAGCTGTGGTTTGTTTAGGACAAACCAGAATCCCAAACTTTCCATGGTGCTACTCTTCTCTGTGAGGATGAGCAGAGGTGGCCTATGAGCAGGAGATGAGATTTCTCATTAAAAAAAAATTCTGCAATCTAGCCAAGAACTACTACAATTTATGCAAGCATGGTACAGCCATGATTAAACAAGAAAACATAGCCACTGCTGTCTGTGGCACTTACAGAAATGCTTTCAAACACATGAGCAGCAATGATACGAATAAATAACTTTCAGAAAATATGGCCTCAAATTCAAACTGCTCTGAAAAAGGACAACTGTTATCATTGCTATTTATGTCAGAACACCCTTAAGGATAAATTTTAACAATGCCATTAACAGTGACATTTAGGATTTAGTTTTACTAAAAATAGAAAATAAAAAAAGGTTTTAAATATGACATTTTGTATAAAATAAAACTAGAATGAGAACACAATTCTTTCGGTATGTTATTGCAGTAGAGCTGGGAATATTTTAGTAAGCCAAATCTAAGCATCCTCTCAGGTAAGGTTATGTTACATCTATTATTGCACTAGAAAAATTAGGACATATATTTTTATTTTAGTAACTTTTAAAAGTAAGCCACTGAAATAGGCACAAACTGAAAACACCTATCCTGTCTCGTAGTCCTGAAACTTATTTTCCTACCTTTCTGTCAAACACTCATTAGCACAGTCTGCAGGTCTAGAGTGTTCAGATTTCAAAAATTTCAGTGAAGCTGGACTTTGAGTTAGGGAAAATGTGAACTTACTAAGCCTTAAAAACCAAATGGCAAATGTAGAAGAATGCCTTATAGACTAAATCCTTCAAGTGTTGATTTAAGTAAAAACACAAGCCAAACCGACCAGACTTCACTAAATGCTTAAATATAAATACTTTTGGAACAGATTAAAATTTTTAAAAATAATATTAGTTTCTTTTTCATATATAACTAAATGTTTCCACTGTGTAATGTTCCAGAAATTTATCTGTCAGCAGGGGCTTCAAAACTGGTGAATCTGGGCTTCTTTCTTAGTATGGGTGATAGACACATTCTTTACATCACATATTTTGATTCCTTATGTCAAATACTCTGCTTTAATATCTATTTTGATGACCCATTAAAAAAAAACAAACTATTCCAGCATGAACCTGAACCTTGTGCTTGATTTTATATTGCCACTAATTACTCCAGGTGCAAAAGTGAATGTGCAAATGGAGCAAAACATTTAACAGTACAACATCCTATTCCTGGATTTGTTAATTTAAGGCAAACTGCTATTTTTTCCTTTTAAACTGGGTGTGCATTACTATATTTTGTTATATTTTTTGCTACTGCCATTGATGTTGAAAGCTTTGCCACTGACATGAATGGAAAGAGGATAAGACTTAGAATGTGCTTATGATATAAACTTGTGATTAACATTAACAGCTGGTAGGGGTGTTTTTTTTTAATCTTAAGCCTCATAAATACAGCTGAAAAAGCATTTATCTGAAAGTGGAAAATGAGGTCTTAGCTAGAGCTGTGCAATCTTTTTGTAATGAAACCCAGAACTAGCCTGATTTGGGAGAGCTGCTAGAGGTTTGACATTCAGGCCAGTTTTGCTAACCCCTCAGTGAACATAGTGGATTTACAGATTCAGATGAAAACCACATACAGCTTAGCAGTGATTTTGGCTGAACGATGCTTTCAGCTTTTGCTCAAACTTGAAACTTATTGAGTGTGAACCCACAATAACCAAAACTTATAAGAAAAATTAAAAAAAAAAAGACTGGCATGAGAACCATGTGGACAGAAATCGTGCAAGACTCTCGGAAATCCAAGTACAGCAAGCAGTAGTTGCGGGGGGAGATATGTTAGGCATTACAGATGTTGAGTTCTCAAAGCTCCACCACCATCTGAATGGACAAAGAGGAGTGTAATCAGTGAAGCTCAAGTTAACCATATCAGGCACCACATGACAACTGTAGTTTATCCAGGTTGTTTCCCAGTGCACTGACATTAGCATTGCCTTTTACAATATGTGCATTGTATAGTAGGTGGTGATTTGGTGGTTTGGGAAGTAGCCAAGGAAAGAGACTCAAAGTATAGTGAACTTTCTTACAAAATTGATGTTGAAATTTGGCTACCTGAAACACATTACAAGTCGTGGTTAAATCAGTAGGGTATTAAAAAGGAAATGACTCTCAAGCAGAGAAGTTTTGCTTTTCCCCTCTCTTGCATTGTAATCCTCTGACCAGCCCTAAATCGACAGCTAAGCTAAAGGAAATTAAAGAAAAGATGAATAAAAAAAAATCTCAAGCTGGGTCAAATTCATCCCCAGTGTAGCTTAGCTCAAGTAGAGTTAAATCAATGGAGTTCCACCAGGGATGAATTTGGCTTATTGTCAAAAGGAAATGAAGCAACTGTGCCCTCATTTACAGCTATCAACTTAGACAGAAATTTCATTATAAGGGAATTTCTGAAAACAATTCCTAGGTAAAAGAAAATTGCTAAGGTTGAACAGCACGTGTGTTTGAAAATTCCCTGAAGTCCACGACTGTCTGCTTACTTGGTTGATACACTGAATGCTGGCTAATTGAGTGCTCACATTGTTTCAAAGGCCTTATAAAATCAGAGTAAACTATAAAATGAATAGCAGGTTGTCTTCACTAATCTCCTTTCTTTGTTTTCCCTACATTGAATCTTAAATACTCAATTGCAAGAACAGTGCTAATTTAAAAGTAGGAGGGCAATTGCAGACAAAAATGATGCCAGTAATATCAATTTTGGTTACCTTGGTACTCTTTATTTCATTTTCCCCATCAAATGTAAAAGTAATGTAGAATTTCTTAAGCTGCACACTTCTGCCACTTATGTTCTGCAGAGTACGATCTAAAGAGGTCCTCTGAATCTCCTCTTTATTTCCAAATAAAATAACAAATTAAAACTTATATTTAATATTGTTATTTCCAAACAGATTCCTTCCTATATATTTCACTATAAAGCTATTATACTATAAGGATAATTTTTGTTCTAAGAGGATCTATGGAACTGTGGTTGAGATGTGAGATTATCTGTTATAAAAGTTCCGGATTAAGATAAAACTAGGTTAAAAAAAAAAAAAAAACAACAAAAAACCAACCTTGACTTTACAGTTTTCTTTTTGAATTGGCAGCAAAACTTTCAATCAGAATGAAAAATATTTGCAAGAAATTTTAAATTTGTGTTGGGAGAATGTTTTAAACATATTTAGAAACTTTGTTCTCACAGCCTAAAAATTGCATGTAATGTTATAATGTAGAATATATTTTAACATTAAAACCTACAAACAGAACTAAACTAGAACTAAGCATATTTTCCAAGATGCTCTTCCCTTAAAATGCTGAGGATGCTGAGATGATGATGATATTTTGTGAATGTGCCATGACCACGACTTAGCTTGTCCTCAAAAATATCTGCTCCTTGAAGGCTTGTGAAAATCCTGATCTGAAACCTTAATCTAATTGTCAGCAACTCTAAGCAAGGGTCAGCTTCAGGTTGACACCACTACCAGAGGCAAGTCCATCAGTCACCTAACCTAGAAGGTAACTTTTAGAAATATTCAGCTGCTTTAGTACTGCATATGGAAAATATATCAATTCAGCCAGTTTTGATGAAGTAGGAGTGCTGACTATATCCCGAATGTTCTCGCATAGCAAATGCCAAAGAAAATACTCTGAAGACTTCTTAAGGGCAGGTCATAAATCATTGGAAGAAGCCATTTTTTCTCAGGCCTAACTCACTTATAATCCAAGGACTTGGTAAAGTATTTGGATAATATTAGAAGTAAAATGAGAATTAACTGATTTTAAGTAAAACAACATTCTCTAACCAGCTAATGCTGCAAGAGTGACATAAGGAAATCAAAGGTTCTATCAGATGTTCACAATCACAGGCTAACTCCAAGAAGGCTCCAAATCAGGAGACATCTTGGGTCCTTCAAGCCATTTAGATGTGTTTGTTTATATAACATTGTGCATGTGTCCCACAGAGTTCTAGCATAGGCATGGTCCCATAATAACATCTTTAAAGCCTAGTTTTATCAAAATCACATCTTGGGTTTTTTTGTTTTATTCCCATTACTAGGAGTAGAAAGGACTGCAGAAAACAGATTTTAACTAACTAGCAAAAAGACTAGCTAGTGAGATATAATGGTTACCAGGTGTACATATAAAAACACTGAAAAAGCAAACTATGCATTTCAATTGTTACACTACAAGCAGTGAAGCAGAAATCTCACTTTAAAAACAAAAGGGGAGCACTTACCAATTTTTGCTATCACTTGCTTGCAGTGCAATGACATGGCAATTGAAGCAGACAAGGACAGAGCTAGAGATCATTAGAAACAGAGGACAACAGCCAGCAAGCCATGCAAGACCCCTGACTTCATATCACCTGATTCACTGTCAGATTCCACAGACTGAACCTGCAAATGGATACTTAGAAATCTATGTGTCAAACAAACAGACTCAATCTTGGCTATATGGTTACACCTCTGCAAAGCTGAATTTCATCTTTTTCTTTCACATATGCCAACCATTTAACAAAGCAAAAAGACAGACAGTTCTACACAGAATAAAGAAAATAAACTTTCCTGAACTGGGCAAGCAGAGACTCATGTGCCAACTATCACACCACATAAAGAAGAAATATGTGGTAAGACTCAGCGTGAGTCAGTATAAAATGGGTTGATTCAGAACCTCGCCAGAAAGGCTGCATCTAGCAAAGTTCTGCTGGGGGCAAACATTTCCCAACATACTCATATTGTTGGCAGAAACAAAAAATATTAATATATCCACTGGCAGCAAGTGAACCCTGTAATTTACAGAAAGCATTTTTAAAAGCACAGACAGGTTTGTTTCTTTCTTCTGACTGAAATGGGAGCAACCTTACACCAACATACAGTGATTTTTCACCACCAAAGAAGATGCGAGGATCAAACACTCAGCAGTCATG
This sequence comes from Cephalopterus ornatus, assembly GCA_013396775.1. Classification (NCBI taxonomy): domain Eukaryota; kingdom Metazoa; phylum Chordata; class Aves; order Passeriformes; family Cotingidae; genus Cephalopterus; species Cephalopterus ornatus. The sequence goes on along the minus strand of VZRE01006460.1, from coordinate 306,209 downwards.
TTCTGCTCAAAGAACCAAAGGTATTAAAAAGTGAGCTGCCTATCAGCCCTCCAAAAGTTAGTAACCCTAATTTTCATGGCTAATACATTGATTTCAAAGGGACTCATGTTTTGAGTAAGGCAAATACTAGAATAACTACTGTGAGAGTCAGCCCTAACAAAGGAGAAAAAAGTGGTTTCGGTGGTAACATATTTTCAGCAATCCCATAAATCATTTATGCATGCAACATATTCAATTAGAGCCCGTGTGCTCTAAAGTTAGATTCGTGTATGCATAACAGCAGGATTTTCACTGAAGGTCATTCATCTTTGGAATTTTACTTCAGCATTTCAGTTTGGATCTTTTTCTTATTTTTAATTATAAGACTAGGACTTAATATTTTCAATACATAAAGTTAGGAATGTAGTAAGCACAGCTTCTATAGGCATCTCCTAGTAAAAGCGTTTCCTCCTAGTCTTCATTTGTGAAGACATGTGATGTCTTCCAAAAGGCAAAGTACTGGTCATCACAAGACTGAACCTAAGACAGAAGTTTGGATTTTTTTTTTTTTTTAAATTTTCAGTATTTGACGATTACTTACACACAGCTCAGATTTCAAACATTGTTAATTGTCAAGAAATGTGGCCGGTCACATTTTTTTTGTTGCAACACAAAGAACTAAGAATGCAGCGGTTCCTTTGAAAGGTACGTATTTTAAAATCTTTATAACTTTGTAGGTAAATCTTCTATTTTTAACAGCCTAGTTAATCTCAAGAGGGAAAGATGTGTCATGTATGGAGAAGGGGGAGCAAAGGAGAGAGAGTGGAATCTCTTCTTAGATTACTGCTACTTTCATCCTAAATGATAGTTCAGTTAAGAAACACATGCACAGCTCCCACTGAGGAAAGCACCAAGTGTAGATAGGAGCCCCAGATTTGAAAAATTTGCCATCTTTTTAAATGGAATTTCAGCAGAACACAGCTGAAACTAAAATGCTCCACATATTAAAAAAAAATTATGTTAGCATAAACAGTAATAAGCATCTATGCATGTTTTAAATAATGTCCTAATACATGTTAGTAATATAAAATAAATATTCATAGATTATCCTTTTGATTTTCTAGAATCAGAGACACATTTAGTGTCAATTCCCTTTGAGCAAATTTTAATTAGGGCTTTACCATATTTAACTATAGGTATATAATCCCTCAAGTGAAAATAAAAAACAAAGTGGAAGACACTTTGTTCACATTTCCTTCCAAAAATATTTTTGCCTCCAAAGCTTTGCTAGGAAGAAAACACTCCTGAAAATGATACAAATGGTTTTGACATTAGGAAAAGTAAACAAGCAAAATAAAGATGGAAAAATCATGCGGTCAGTTTGCAAGTGCTGTTTATTGTTTGAGGCAGGGTTAAAGCCTTTTATAAAGACAAGAACATATATGCAACCAGACTGAAAGTGACATTAGGTTATTCTAAACACCCCTGCTCAGAACTCTGCTGCCTGTAACATTGCCATGGCCAAAATGTGGGGAGACTTCAAAATAGACAACATAATAGGAGCAAACCAGGATTGCTGTTATTTTGGTAACCAAGAGGAATGACGAATGCCCTAAATATTTCTAATTACATTTTTGATTAAAGAAAGAGGTATGTAGTTTTCATTTATCCAATATCTCCTAGGACTTCTAAAGTGAATTGGCATTTCATTTGTAGTCATACAGAACATTAGAAGAGGCATTATAGGCGGCCAAAATGTGCTTTACAGACACCAATTTGCACGGCAAACAGCTCAGAGCTCAATTTGAACTCCAAGTGGTGTGAACTAGATTGTTCTATGTTCATCCCTGATTTTAAGTATCTGTTAAAGATTTATTATAGACTTTCAGAATGAGCAAAGGCTTCCATTTACTGAGTAAGGCCTAACATGCTCAGCAGCAGCAAGCTTTCCTTTGGCACTCTGCCAATGCCTCATTCTATTTCATCAGTCAAACCCAATTTCACGATTGACTTCAATGTCCAGTTCACTTCCACCTGTAACACTAGCTGATAATAGACCCCCAAAGTAGGCAGTTTCTAAAAACTGATTTTTTTTTCAACCAGGAAAGTGAATAAGGCCACCAAGCAATTTTAAACAAACCAAGAACAGCTAGACAGTGATAGCTCTCAACTGGGACCAACATGCATGGGTCTGGAACAGTCCAGAGGTCAGAATTTTTTGCATATTCCTTGGACAATCCCATTGTATCTAGTAGCACTTAATATATGCATGAAGTATGGGATTTTTTTTCACAGTAACGAGCTCATGATTCTAATATATCCAACCTTGTTATCAGAAAAGTAGGAAATTCGCCATGAATTTTTATTTTTGTGACTGAAAATTTGGCAATAGCCTTCCTTACATAGACATCAAAAGGGATTATTCAGAACTCATCTCTCTATATTAGTAAAGCTTCTAATTATGTTAATTCTACCATTTACTTTTGTTGACTTTTCTCCCCTCTGAATAATCCTATGCATCTGGTGGCATATTATATCACTCCTTTTAAGCACTTTTCCCCCTCTAGATTTAAGCATTTAATTCGAAACATAGTCCCTAAAATTTAAAAATATCTTGTGCAACAAACCAGGAATAATACACATTGTCAATATCACTAATGAGGGCTTCTTCCAAGTATATACAGTTAAGCTGTGCCACTATTCTACAGCATTAAGAAATGTTCACTTTTCTGAAGGTAAGAGTTAGTAAATGTTGAGGTGTAAGTTAAGAATTAGCAAATTTTGTTTGTCTGGGAAATGACTTAAATCCTTTTCCTTTGCATATAAACAACTATACGAATCAATAGTACTTTGCACGGCCAAAATATTTTCAGGATATATTTTTCCCCTGTTAAAAGACAAAATAATCTGTCTAGGCTCATTTGGAGGTGAGTAGGGGTCCTACCAAACTGTGAAAGGATTTGTGTAAGCATGTATGAGATGATAGAAACACAAGCACTTAATTCACAGGGGAAAAAGCAAAAACAGATAAGGGCTTTTTCATCTGAAATTACAGCCTCCCTCTTATAAACAGTTTGATATCACCAGCCACTTTCTCTCAACAGGCAAACTGGAGATAAACGCGTTGCGTTTGTGGAGGCGCCGAGCGATGGAGCATGCTCACTGCAGCCCCAGGTGTGACCCCTGCTCTTCTGGAGCAGCAATTGGACCAGGCAATCCATCACAGTGCTCCTCCTGTCAGGCCGGGTGCTCGGCTGCAGCTGTCTGTCACACTGGTGGATGGAACCTGCTTAAAGGCAATCATGTCAATCTCTATGTGACTACTCAGGCTAAGATAGAAGGATGATCTTGACAGGCTTGGCAAAGTCAGCAGAAGGCACTAGAGGACTTCAGTTACACGCTTAAAATTTAGATGCAATTTGTGCTTCTTATGTGGAGAGATCGAAGAGGCACCAAACAGCACTGTGTTTTATAGCTGGTCATCTCGGATGAATCTGTTGCCCTCAGAATGTTTTCCATAGTAAATGTAGCGACATTTCCCCAGAATGCCTACAATAAAAAGGAAAATAATTACAGTTAGGTCTGAAGTGGCATAATATGCAATAAAGCACATAACTAGGGAAATTTATAGGAAGGAAGTGAGCAATTTTCTCTTTTCGTGCAAAAGAAAGTTTGTGTATTTGAAATATTCAGTATTGTCATTTCAAGCAGCAGTTTGAATCCACGGAGAAAACATGTATTCAAATACATGCATGACCTATCCTGTTAAACATAAATCCACAAGTATCTTGAAAATCAGAACTACGTAACACTGAAACATCATACACTGCATTTTAAATCACAGCACTCCTCTTCTGCTTTTGAAAAACGGAAAGTCTGGGTTGAAGTTATATTTTGTGCTTTCTGCTATGTCCCTGCTATTTATTTAAAAGGTTTTCCTAGTGAATGAAACCAAAAATGGAAAAACCCAGCAAATAGTTACAGTTTAATGTGGATCCTGGAAAAACCCTTCAAACTTTCACAAAGTCATACTGCAAACACCTAAAGCCATCCCTGCTTTCCAGTGACAGCGAACTGAAGTGACCTGTTGAAGTGACATGGGAAGTCATCAACAGACACGGGTTAGAATAGTTAGCCCTCCAGACTCCAGCATACAAATAAACATTTAGTAAAAACATTTCCAAAGTATTTCTCCGAACACCATCACAACATCCCATGAGCAAAATACAATTATAATTATGCTACGTATTGGCATATGGAGGGTACTTTCCAAAATCATCCAGAATACTGGTTTTGTGAGACAAGGTGTGTTATTCTCAGTGAGTACAAGCAGAAAGATGCCTGAGGAAGCCTTAACTGCTGTGGGTGAGACACACATACCTGTGAATCTCACTACCTTATTCAAAAGCATCCCCTCTGGTGGTACTAAGTGGTATGTGAAAGCGTAAATTCACAGTCACATCCCACCTGAGAACATCCTCAAAGATGCTAAATTTTACGAGCAGAGTTGTTCTTTGAGCCCTCAGACATGTATAATCAAATTAAAGTCATCTCCCATGAACAGAAAGAAGGTGTCTCCTCTACCTTGAGAGTGTCTTAACAGAGCAGTCACTCTGCAAGTACCTAGCTCACCTCTGTAAGGGCAAACATAACTTAGCCCAAAGGGGACAAACACTGCCTTACATAAAGGGTAAAAATAGGGGAGGAGCAGAGCCTCAATTCATTGCTCTTTTAGATTTCCAGGACTCACATAGCAAATACTGTGCCCACTTGCAGCTTTTATATTCTGCATCCATTTTTTTCCAGTATAACGTCTGTCAGATAAGCTACTAAAGCTTTGGAAGGCATGGGTTGTGCAAGATTAATGCTCTTCTTTCCTTCTAAGACATCAGGATGGTAACACATTCCTATGGGGGGGGGGGGAATTGATAGGCCTGTCATTTGTTGTGAAAAACATTCCTCTTCAGGATAACACAGATGGGGACTATATGGTACAGTGTCCAATCCCCTTCCCCTCCTCCATAGAGCATTCTTCAATAATTTCAATTTATATCATTTAAATTTCAATAATTTCACTAGTGGAGCAGTTTCGACATTCAAAGGATGATATTAGCATTCCTAAAAAAGCATCTAATGAACAGCAAGTTTTTCTTGCCCTAAACAGATATCCCAAGTCAGGCTGCAGCAGGCATTAGGTTGGTAACAAGGCCATTTAGAGCTCTAAATGCAAAGGATATGAGCAGTTTATTAATGGCATTCTTCAGACTCCTTTTTCACTGGCATTGATAAAAGTCTTGTTTGAGATCTGCCGCATTTCTTAAGGACTGGAAGCAAGACTGTTTATAGAGATGGCGGTGAGAGAGTGCTGTTTGATGAATGCTGGAGACTATAGCTAGGTGTCAGTGCTTAGAAAATGAGGCAAGGACATGAGGTATTAATATTGTCAATGATCTCTTGACAGGAAAACAGATACTGCATTCACCGTCAGATTTAAATAGACATCAAGTGCATTAATGACAAAAGGGCAGACTTCAAACAAAGGGGGCTGTATGGTGCCGCGCTGAGCCAGTCTCCAAGTTGGCAATAACCTGATCTGAAAAGACACTGTCAGGGCTACAGACAGGCCCGGGATTGTGTGCGGTGACAGAAAACAGAGATGCTGACAGAGATACCGGTGCCATATTATGCCAAGTATATTCTAACACTGTCTCCAGCCCTAACTAAATCTGACATCATTTCCTATCGCTTATAGTATTCTCCACTGCTCTGGCAGATTATTTCTCCCCAGACATCATTACAAACTCCACTGTAGTTTTAAAGTTACTGGCAGGCCTGTGCTGTTGTGGAGGCTGGGTCTAGAGGCCTAAGGATAACCTCAGTCAATCTAAATTTGGAGTTTGCTGGAGAAGTGCTCTCATTTTCACTGATATCTCAGCTACTTGAGGTGATCTGAACGCTAAAGTGTGAGGAGCTGTCACCTTGAATAAAATCCTTAAAGTAAAGATGCTCTGTTCCCGGGATGTTCAGCAAAGATGTCGGACAGTCTGGCAGCAGGAAATGAAATCCAGCTGCTGCTGCTCGCCTGGGGATAAAGGTGCTTGGGCTAGTGACAGTTAAAGTCAGCTGAAATTTTTGAAATCCTGCAGCCTACAATTGTTTAAATTAAGGAAGTGTTGTCTCTGCAGAGATTCCCTACCCAGGCACACAGCTGTGATTCGATTGCCAGGCATATTACACACACTGCTCAGAGAGTTTGATAAAAGCACAGTTGAAAATGTTGCCATGAGACCTTATTTATCATGAAGGTTATTTGTAAAACAATAATCTTGCTCATAAATTAAACGCAGTGACTGGTGTGGCTTTTTCTTTTGTTTTGTTTTTGCTCTTTACTTCCCAGCTCCCTTTGGCAACTACAGAGAACTGCAAAAGGTTTGTGTGAGAATTTGGATGCTAAGATATTTCACGTGTGAATTTAGGAAAGCTACTGCTTCTTTTCTGCCTTTCTGCTATGGTATTCTCTCCTTGTTAGTTCAGGGACAAGAAAACACTTGTGCTTTTGCACTCAGGCAAGGGGAGGAATAAGGGAAAACAATACATCTGTGGCTGTTCTGGTGTTTTTTAATTAAAATATCCAGCATTGGCCATAATAAGCTAAGCATACCCCCTATACATCAAAACAATACACAGCATCCCGAATGAGGTTTCTGCTCAAGGTTCTTAAGAAATGACAACACAAGGTCTCTTGAGGGATCATCTTCCCTGAATGAGGCTTCTAATTTTTCTTAAGTAGCTGATTCTACCATCATCACAAGCTGTTAAAACTATAATTATGAAAAAAATGCATTGGAAAGAATCCTTTTTAAATTCACTCTTTATCTTTTAAATGTTTTCACCCTTTGGAATGGATGTTCTAATTATGCTGGTTAAGTAATGACCTTGCAGTTGCCTGCATGTTTGTGGTATCAGTCTTTCTTCACAAACACATTGTAATGTCAGCAACACCAGCTTTTCCTTAGCTGAGGGAAAAACCAATTATCCAAATAAATAAATAAATACATACATGCATACTAAAACACATGAAAAAGTTCAAATCATGTTAGCTCCTTTTAAATTGGGCATGTTTTGCAGAGAGCTATGTTGCACTTGGACCTCTATACACTTTCCTAGAGAAAAAAGAGTTTAAAGATCTTCATGTATTGTATAAAAAATGGTAAAAATAAGTTCCAATGGAATATGCTAGACCTATAGATCATACAGCCTGAGTTAGTTACAAGTCAAAATTCAGCTCAAGCCAACAGTGACATAAAAAAATTGTTGTCTAATAGCATCTTGTTGCCTTACTTGCTTTTCTCTTTTTCCTAGCAAATAAATACTCTATATCTATAAAAATACCACCTCTCAGCCATCACAACTCAGGGAGCTGTTAGGAACACAGCTTCCTCCAGTAGCATTCAGTTTTCTTTAAAAAGTAATTACTAAAACTAAGTAGTCAATCCCCCAAAATTTTGCCACCCCCATCAAAACCTATTGCCACATCTGCCCAATAGCCCCATCAGACACTCAGTTTAACATCAAATGTTTTTAATAAATCCCTCTGCAAGGAAAAAAAAAAGGCAAAATATTCACAATTAAATTTGTTTGTCAAACACTAGTCTGCAGTATACATCAGGGATTACATTTCAGTAAACAGCCTTCTGCCTCTTTCAGATGGACTAACCACAGGTCATTGTACTAGTTCAGATAAAGTGTAGCACTTCATATACAGACTCAATATTCTAGTGGAATTCCACCTCACCTAACTTTAATTAGAGTACAGTACCTAAATCCTCTGCTGCCGATTTGTATTTGATCCATATTCATCTCTTTTTGTACAACCTGCTGTTGTATAGTTTTGCTATGGGCTATTAAACAGCTGCCATGTTCCACCAAGAAGCTGGGTGCATTTCACTGTGGTTATACTACCAATCTGTAAATTGTTTTGAGACCCTTCAGAATGAAATATCAATACCATTATCGTTTTTTTTCATAGGCACTTGGGCATATTCTACAATTAATGAACAGAAGTTGCAAAATTCCCTTAAATATTAATATAAACTTCCTTTAAAGGAAAATAATTCCCTACTGACAGCATTTAGAGGAGAATAAATACCTATCTATGAACAGTTTCAAGTCTACAATGCTACTAATTTAGGCAAAACACTTCCATGAGTCAAATTAATTTAAAACTCTTAAAAATCTTTTCATCTAAGGAATAAGTAAAGCTAGCTTAAAAAAAATCCTTTTGTACAGGAGTTTAGAAATTTTTCGTTTTATATTTATCTTCCTGGAAATTCTAACAACTTTATCTAGTTGTCTAGTTCACAACTTCTTATTTTCAATTCCATTTTGACTTTCTGTGAGAAATGTAGTACTACAGATTTTCAAGAAATTAGAAGCCTAATCCTCTCACCTTCAGTAGTATATAGGTTGTATTTTTCTGCGAAATCAGGAGAATTAAAGTATATATATATATTCTCACAGTCACTTTAGTTAAAAAAAATAAAATTAATTCTATCTAAATCTACCTGAGCTATTTTATATCCATCATTAAGAATATTCAAACAACTGAATGCTGTAAAAAGTATTAAAATATTTATGAATCTGCTCCTTCAAAATATTTGCTTGGCTGTCTTTGATGAGTTAAAAAACACCCATTCTCCCAAAAAATCAAACAAAACCACACCCAAACCAAACGAAACAAAACCAAACCAAACCCACAAAAAAAATAGCCTGACATTCAGCAAAATCATCTTGAAATTTGGGGAGCACAAATCCATGCAAAGCTTCACAGGACTCTGGGAGAGGAAAAGAGAGATGCTAAATATCTAACAGCGATAGGAAAAAAAGAATAAACAGTTTATGTAGACCCAAATAGTGCACCTTTAGTTCTACTGAGTCTTGCGGCTGTGACACGTGATACTTTACAAATCAAATAAAAAAAACCCCAAACTTTTTCCAAAAATGTTGGAAATTGGGTGTTTGTCCAAGTTAATCTTCTAAGGTTCATTCATCTACTTTAATTTGCAGACATGTATTTATAGTTGGGTCTTTATAGTTGTTTATGTAGAAATACATTTTTATAAACAAGAACAATAGAGCAATTAGAAACAACAAAGCCTTTAACTTTTGAAATCTGTTAGAGCCAAAAGCAGAAAAAAATGCTTGTTGAGTTATGTTGTTTGTCCGCATTGGTCCATGTTTGGTAAAATAAACCAAATTTAATCAAAAGTTTAAAACTATAAATTTATACGACAAGATGGGAGAGAATTGTAGACAAACTTTTGTATTTCATGTTGACTTTTGGTGAAACAGAATGATTGTTTCTATTGCATACAATCCAGCCTATGAATTCTCTGACACGGGAATTTGAGAAGACCACTTAGAAGATAAGAAAAGGTGTAAAGGATCACCTGGGTCACCAAGTCCTCCCCAAAGCAGCCAGCTATGTAACCCAGAGAGGTCCACTCAGACTTCAATTCTGCCCCAGCAAACAAACCACCACCAGCACGGGGAAGCTTGAGCTCAAAAACTGCAACATGACATGGGAAAAAAAAACAGAAGAGTTGCAGCTGTCCTTGCTAATGTGATGGGATCTCTGATTACTACCATTAAATCTGCTCGTTGCAACTGCAGTTTCCAGATTGCTCCAGGTTGGAGCCAAGACATAGGATCTAGACTCCTTAAATCAGAGCAGAGGGAGCAACATAAACAGGAGAATACAACAGGTAAGGATATGAATGCCTTTGATTGTGCCACAGCTAAATACTGGAGAAGAGTATCTTATAAAGACATGAAATATCACAGCGATAAACAAAACCCAGAGGTAAATTCTCTAAAATATCATAAAATACTCACAAGTGCTTACATAACAAATGCACAAATACTAACTTTCCTTATGTTATATATTAGTTAATATTTTTAAGAGGATATAAACACTACATGTAAGCAAAAGTAATGCATAATTCCTCCAAAACCAGCTGTGCATAAAGGGATTAGGTTGAGAAGGCTGAGGCCAGAGCTCCTGTGGCAAAGGCGGAATTCCTACACAATGGCCACAGTACTCTGAGTGCCCCCAAATACTCTCAAAGAGGTCCCCATGAATTAGGGATTGTGGTCCATTGCAGGTTTCCTGGAGAAAGAAGATGTACCTTCAGTAGCAAACTGCTGAATCTGATTCTCCCCTCCCTCGGGGAGTAACAACATTCAAGGAAGGTAACCTTCCCATTCAGAGGAGATTAATTACCTCTTTGCTCTGCTCTTTGCACAGGCATGCTGAAAAGTGGTAACATTTTCCTCAGGACACTCTACAGCATGGGGCACAAAATGGACTTTCAGACTGAAAGAAAGTAGTGAAAGGCACAAAATCAAATCTGTATCCAGTTTATAGCAATGGTGTTGAAATTATATACCTAAGCTAGAGCTGAGAGGAATCACAGAAGGCAAACTAACACACTGAATTATTGCAAGTATCCTGCACAGACAAGTACTGTGACATGTCAAGTCTCACTGGCCTGTTTGTAGGAAGGGGGAAAAAGGGGGGAGTATGTAGGGAAGTGAGAGTAGTGGAGGGGGGAGGAAAGCAGTCAACAGGGAGAGGATGTTGGAAAAATTTGCGATGAAGGTGATAGGAATACAAAGATGTGAAGTTTGCATCCTGGGCCAAGGAAGCTGCATAAATGTTCAGTGTAAACTAGCAGTCAAGCTGATGTGTGATAAAGTGCAGCCTGCTGTAAATACACTTCAGGGCTCCCAGTGCAACTGGGGATGAAACTTGTAATTTGGAAGGGAAGAAAAATAAAAGAAAAAAAAAGAGGAGAGAAAAAATGCGCTGCAAGCTTTTTCTCACATAATCTGTTACTGGAAAATTGAGAAGCTTGTCCAAGTCCGTGGGAATAAACTGATGAGCTGATACTTAATAATAAACCATATTGTGTCATGGTGCGGAGTCATCTAGATCCATTCAGGCCACAAACTATATTACTTTATACAGCCCTGGCTGACATACATTTAAAGCCCTCTACACATTAAGGAGCCATTAGGCTGACAGATTAAAAGTTATCTTGGAGCTAATGTTTCCATTATGCATATCCTGGCAGTGGAACAATCAACACACTGTTCCTCAGATGTCATACTTTGTTTAAAAAAAGGGTAGGGGGGAGAGAAGGGTAAAAGGAGGGTATCTTTCCCTCCTTGAATGACATTGACATGATCAGCTTTGATCTGGGCATGTGCTGTCTACAGATTCTCTACTGTTGGCTAAAATAGGAGTATTTAGGGCATATTACTTTAAATCATTAACCAGTTCCATACTCCTCTGGGTATCATTGTTACAATTTAAGGTCCTACATTTGGGATTTCTTTGTAATATGCTTATTGTAACTATCATCAGAGAAGTATGTTGGGGAGTGAGATGTCTCTTTCTAGTGAAAACGAAGCAAAAAGCACCAAACAAAAAACCGTGAACAAACAAACAAAAAAACCCAACCAAAGGCTTTCTTCGCTTCAGTGCATCTTTGCCAGTTTTGCACTTCCAGTGTCATGGATGGAATTAATGATGGCTTTATGATGAAATACTTCTCATGAAATATGTTGAAAAATTAAAGCAGATTTTTCTAATTACTCAGGCACATAAATTGTATAGTTAGCTTGCTACTATAGTCAAAGAAACCCAAGTGCACAGAAAGCATCAGCATGTCAGATTTTAGGGGTGAACTGATGCTTACATTTGGATATATTGAATGCCCTTGAAGGAGATGGAGGAAAGGAAGAATGATTTCACAGTTCTTTTAGTCTTTAAAACATTTCTTCATGTATCTCATTCCATCATATATGGCCTAAGTAAAAGAAGTAAAGGCGAAAAAAAAATGAGTGTAAATATTCAGTGCAAGTCAAGTTATATCTGTTAAATACCCTTCATCTCTAAATCCATGTCACAAGAGCTTATTTGCTTTCTATTTATAACCAAACACCCCAAACTGGACAGGCAATGTTAGCAACTCTTGGCCAGAAGAGCCCCGTCTGCCCGGCTCGCCTGGGCCCTGCAGCTTCAGGCCGAGCCCATGGGCACTAGAGGGCAGCAAGCATTTGTCTAAAACCCGCACCGCACCCGCCGCCAAACAGGCGGGGATGGCAATTAAAGCAATACTGGTTGTTAGTTTTGCAGCCAATTTCTTGTTCTGTCATGATCAAAGCCCATATTTATACAACCTCTGCTTTCAGTCTTTCGCCCAGGAGCCTGACTTCTGGTGGACTAATCTCAGTGAGCATCAGTATGTGTGTACAGATGGCGGGGTAGTGCTCTGAACAAAAGGCTCAAAATGTTGTCCGGGGGAGGCGGGAGGGGGAGGCGACCGCCCGTCTCCACCATCGGCTCCCGCTGCAGCTGAGGTGGCACTTGTTATTCTCTCACATCCACAGCATAAATGCCAGCACTGCTTGGAACGATCTTTCTATTACTTTTGTTAATGAAACGGTACAACCACTGAAGTGGTGTAAGAGATACTTTTAATATATTCAGAATGATGGAGGAAAAGGAGGTTGTAAAATCCCTTCCCCACCATAAATTAAAGTTCAGCTGTTCCGTGTACACTCACCGTACAAACTTAGAAGATTTTCTGTTAATTTGGCTAACGTATGCAAAAATGGCATTTCTGCCAGCTGCTCTACGCTTTGGGCTACATTCTAATAATAATACTTACACTACTCATCAAAGGAGCTAAACAATAAAGAATGGCAAGGTCATTAGGAAAACAAAAAGTAACTAAAATTATGTCATACTTCACAAACTTTAACCATGCACTGATTGCATTAGCAATATAATGCAAGAGGAAAAAAGGGGGAAGTAAGTTATTTTAGTAACTGTGACAGAATTAAACAAACGTATCATGATTTATGGGGCAGAAAGCAAATTTTTGGACTAATTATTCGGAAAGTCTGCAAGCATTCCAATAAAATTACAAATTCTTCTGTGAAAAAAATTTGAGCAGCAGGGCCCTTCTGGAGAGTTTAGACACAAATTTGGCTCATCTCATGAGTAAAACTTGCTTTTGGATCTCAAATGTGTTCCTGCTGCAGGAGTTCACATTAGGGGAAAAACAGCCATATAGAATTTAGTCTGGCTCAACTGGTTTGAAATTTCTCAAGAGAGTCATCTAAAATAAAGACAAGTTGCTTTTTATTTTTAAAGCTGGGAAAGAAAGTCTCTCAAATAAAATTAAAGAGCGTAATTAAATAGTGCTGCTGTCACATCATGATACAGTTAAGGGAACCTTCTTTGCCTTGCTCCTTTCCTCAAGCCCTTCATCAGAAATGAACAAAAAAAAATTAACTAATTGCTAATGAAAGGATTGCTATGATCTTTCCCAATACAAAAACAAATGTTTTTTAAGAAGCTGATACTAGAAGGCCCTGAATTCCCTTGATTTCCAGTGGAAGTTGAAGGCATCTGGCAGGTTGTAAAAAATGTCCAGACCCCACAACAGCTGGTGAGTTCCTTTCTCTCTTCTATTACTATTACTATATAGCATCAAGTGAAATCAGAAATGCATCTGGATGCAAACACTCAAAGTATTCAGAAAATACCTAATTCTCTGGACTAAGTCTGGGCTTGCCTCTTAGAATTTTGTTCTATGTATGTGACATGTAACACCATTTGCCATTGCTAAATAGTTACTGGCCATAGTCTAGTTCCCAACCCTGACTGCCTCCAGTATCGAAAGCCAAAATATTGTCATTGCTCTGTATCGTAAACTCTTTTCCCTTTCCTCAGTCTCCTTTTAAAAACATGCTAATGGGATGGATGCTGCAGGTTAAATCAAAGTGGTCAGTAGAACATAGTTTACAGGTGCACGTTTAGCCTCTATGGAAGCTTTTTGCTAAAGATAAAAGACTGAGGACTAAGAAATAGTTTGAGAGAGGCACATTAAAACCCCTCCATTAGGGTCAGAGTCATTAAAGTTCAGTCAAAGCACCAAAGACTTTCTAACAAGTATTATGCTTAGTGAACGTTTTTCCACCAGAGCACGGATATTAGCGAGAGCTCTTGGAGTGTATCAGTTAATCAGTATTCACCTGCTTTGACAGCTTGAAATATTACTCACTTATTTGGCTGGTTCAGATTTGTCACAAGTTAACATGTCCCCATATTAAAAAAGAGCCCACTGGCAAAACGTGGACGTGGGACCTAATAAAACACATTTGGCCAGACAATCAAGCAACACTGATCACGGTTATCACTCACACACACAAATTAAGAGCAACTGTCTTTGAGACTACCAAGCTCAACAGGAAGCAATAACCTGTTACTTTACCAAATATCTTTCAAATGGTTAACAGAAGGATAAAGCGTCCACCACATTCAGAGGCATTAAATTGTTTGGTTAAAGCTACCTAAATATTTTGGAAGTCTTGAGTCATTTGCTGGTACAAATTACTTAAGACGGAAGCTGTCCCTCAATCCCCAGAATGTTTTTTAGCCAAGGAAGCCCCTTCTGACACAGGAAGGCCATTTAGGCAATACTCTTCATGTTTGCTCTCAGAGTGGGTGCTAGTTAAACAGAAAGTGCTCTGAAGGTAGCAGGTAATCTGGGATTAGACCATCACATGAATTCACAGTGGGAAAGGCAGTCACACACAGCCACTGTTTGGTTAAAAGTATCCAACAACAGGGCACATGAGTGCTGCTTTTAAGCCTGGGGCAGCACTGAGCAGCACAAACTGCCCTACAGAAGACCTCAACGATTTCAAAAGTAATAACGAAAAATTATAAGAGAAAGATCTTTTCAGGGATAAGGAAAGCTTAACCACTTACGTGTGTGCAGTGAACCCTGTGGTCCTTTCAGAGAGGCTCCTGGGAAGCAGCTATATGCTACTGAAGTATTTCAGTCTTTGGGCAAAACAAGCTTGACATCCCTGTTGGCATCTCTGCTGAGAACAGACACTGGCCTTACTCAGAATACATCAAACGTGACTTTCTGCTTTCTGTGGTGAAGCTGAATACTGAAGGCAGGGGGAGGAGAGGTCATAGAGGAAGCAGTAGTTAACGGGGTAAAGTGAGTGTTATAATCCCCAAATTGCAGTTCGACTGAATGTTTGCAGACAATCTGCCTGTCTAAACCAAGACAGTATCATTTTTCTTTCTTCTAGGAGAGGGTTAAGTATAATCTGAAGCCTGGAAAATGGCTGCTGTTGATTCTAGTGAGGCCTTCTTTTTAACTAGAACCTTCAGGAAAAAACAAATTAATCAACAGCCAGCTGAAGTGGGTTTAATGATTGCATTCTGCATACAATCAGCTTTTCCCTTTTCAAGGGCCATCAATATGTCAAGGGAAGACATATCTGAAGGATATAGCTCTTAACATCAAGGTTATCTATTCTCCACAAGGCTCCCACTCCTTACTGGGCTGATACTTTACACTGCCTGCGTCTAACATTTTCATCAACTCTGCAATCAATCAAGGT
Organism: Cephalopterus ornatus; assembly: GCA_013396775.1. Taxonomy (NCBI): domain Eukaryota; kingdom Metazoa; phylum Chordata; class Aves; order Passeriformes; family Cotingidae; genus Cephalopterus; species Cephalopterus ornatus. The sequence continues at coordinate 290,732 of VZRE01006460.1, read as the reverse complement.
AATAATGTTGTGCAAAAAATCAATTAACAACGCAATTAAACTTTCCTTATTATCTCAAAGGGCTGAAATAATACCTAAAGGGAAGATAGACTCACTGAATGCAGACATCCATAACCCAATGTGAAAGTGAATTATGAGGTTAGACAGATGCAGGCATGTACTGGCGCTGTTATTTTCAAAGGGATATATCTCATCCAGGCAGTGTATCAGTCACCACCAATCCCATACCCTAAAATTCCAAATTACTTTTAAGAAATATACGATGTGCAATATCCATTTCATATTCTCTTTTAGAGATAAACCCCCCAAAATCTGAACAGGAGTATTATTCAAAGACAAAATGATCTTTCAGAAAGAACATAAAATATAAAAGCTATAATAACATTTACATCTGTATACCACCCATGTCTGTAAATGCAGGTCATCAATTATATGTAATCTGTAGTGAATAAGGAACAGAAGAAGCAGCACAACATTTAAAGCCCAGACGCTCAAATTTGCAAATACCTTGCACCAAGTACACTGAAGGAAGAGCCCCAATATAAACACATGCAGCAAAACCAGCAATGACTTAAGTATCACTCACTAAAAATAAGTCAGAGCGCCCATATTATTTTGTAATTACATTCAATCCTCATGGAAATATCCTTCTCAAGAGCAGAGAGTTTTTAAGTACATTGAAAGCAATTAACTCCTTGCTATTGGGAGGATTTGGGTTTTAGCATAAAGACATTAAGGATCGGGGTGCTCAGCACACGAGCACAATGTAGTTAATATAGTTAGGAACCCAGGTGCAATAGTCTTGTGTCAGAGATACCTGGATAAGCATTTGAGGGAGGGTGAAGAAAAGAATGGAGAAAGAATACATCTTAAATTACTAGAATATGAGGGATCTTACTAGTCCACAGGGACAACCAAAAAATATTATACAAAAAAGTTACCATGACCAAACTAGGTGTTTTGTGGGTTTTTTTGACACCTATCATTTTCTATCACAAAACCTGAGCATTTCCCCTCAGCCCCCCTTGCTCATTTCCCAAAACACACATCCAGTCTTCAGCCTCTGTTGTTTTGATTTAACGTAGGCAAAATGATAATGAAAATAGAAAACACTTCAGGGAAACCTATGTCAGAGTGAAAAGCTAGGATCACATCCTGTAATAAGCTCAGAAAAATTTGGAAGCAGAAAAGATTTCCCTTATACTCTGCACTTTGAATTCTTCTATTAAAGGACGCTCTGTGTGTCTGTGTTAGGTGTTCTACAAAGCAGTTCTCCCAGCAGGGTTTGCTTAAGCACATAACAACTGCAGTTTAGAAATACTCTATTCTTACAATTAGCTCATGTAGTGCAAGTGGCTTGTTTGGACCAAGAACATCTTTTTTTTTTTTTT
>VZRE01006460.1:75242-289325 GCA_013396775.1 Cephalopterus ornatus | reverse complement strand
TTTTTTTTTTTTGATAATTCTCCCTGGTTTGTCTTTGTCTTGCACTTCCTGCTCTTCCCCCTGCTACCCCCATGCTGTGGAGTCAGTCATGGGTGAGATACAAATAAGTGTTACTATAATTTTCCACAGTTTTTTTGGGAACTACAAACTTTTCCTGCGTGGGTTTGGGACATTAATATTATTCCAGGATTAGAGAATTCAGCCATTACTATCTTAACCTTTAGGAACATAATTAATATGTTTTCATTTTCAATGACTTCATTGTATGTCTATCAACTGGAACCATTCCTGCTGTGTATTTGATTCCACTGACGATGGGGTGTGTTGGATTTTAAATGATGTGCTAGCACTTCTGTTCCCTATATACTCCAGTTTATGTGTTATTCATGACTTGCATTTGGAGACATGGATGATACACAGATGTAAATGCTATTAAAGCTTTTGTGTTTTAGATTCATTGTGAATGACTTCTTTGTTTTCAGATAATTCTTTTAACCATCACAAATAACCAGCAATATATGACACTGTCTTGAGACATTTTTTTCTTTCCTGTGAAGGTTTTTCATAGAGAAGATTTTTTTTTCTCCCTAGTGGTTCTCTCATCATCAAAATAAAATACAGGATAAACTGACAGACAGCAGTTACACTTGCAGGATAATGCAGAAGTAAACCTCCTTTTTGCTATACGCTCATTATACAAAACCAGAAGCAAAAGTTATTTTATTTTTTAATAGCTGTCAGAACTGTGGCTCCCAGTTTAAGAAGTGTGCAACTGGCATTATTCTCAAACTGCTTTCACCCTTTAATATCCCATTTGTAATCCTGAGGAATTCAAAATGAACATGGTAAAGAAAAAGGTACTTTGCCAAATCATGGTTTCCTATCTTCTTTTTCACTTAAACTTATTTTAGATGAGTAGTCTTGTAACACAATTTAAATATTTTCACTATATGGCAGACATACTGTGTATCTTTGTTGTACTGGTACTACATAGAAAAATATGAAACACAAGTACGTACTTAAATTCAGGTATCAGCCTTGGAAACCATTACCAGCCAGTAGTCACAAGCAATTTTTTTGATGGACAGATAAAACACCATTAAATGTTTTCATTGCCACTTATTAAGACAAGGGGTGAGAAGGTAGATTTGTGTATCTAGGCTGGTAAATCTTCAAGACAGTTGCATGAGGTTGCTGTACTTAAGTACATATATACACCTACATAACTTTGAACAGAAAGAAAAGTGCTCTCAAAAAGCCACATTTAATCACTAATAGTTCTTCCAACTGACAGTATTATTTCATACATCCTTACACCTTATATACTTTCTCTCAAAGAAGTTGAACCTCGTTTCAAACAAAGTCTTGGAGTTGTAAAATTTTCTGCTTTTTGCTTTAAAATAAATATTTTATAGTATTCTTTTAATTTCTGTATTTTATCCATTTTATCCATTAAGCCCATAATAGCAGCAGCCTCTCTACAGAACTTAAGTATTCAGAAAACTATGGCAAAAAGGATTTCTTTGTCTGAAGTTCAAGCTTCTTGTTGTAGAAACCTAACTCAGAATAGTTCGGTCAAATGGTATAATGACCAAGAAAATAACTTAGTACATCTTCTGCTGTTGGAGTAGTGTGTTGGATAGTGGGGGTTTGCACTCCCCAATGTACCATTTTACAAAGGACTTCATATTTTGTTGTGAATAGTTACTGAAAAGAGAGTTTTCTATCTGACAGAGAGAATCAATCTAATGTCACCTACTCTTTACCTCCAATTTTCTACTAGCACCACCTCTGTCTGGTGCAATTTTGTTAATGTTTTGCTGTAGATGCCTGCTGTTTTACTTCACATGCCACTACAGCTTACTACTCTTGAGCAATTCTGGAAAACTGCCTTTGAGCTTTATGAAACAGGAGACAATTTTTTAAACTGAACTAAACTGTAACTTAATTCAGCAGGACACTGCAACCCTGCTTCTAAGTCTTTGACTCTTTATTAGGACAACAAGGCTCCAACACTCCCCTTCACCAGACACATTGAAATCAGCTCAGAACTACTTGACAAACCATTTCTAATGGCCATCAACTAGTATGTCCTGGCTCAGCTGCCTTGCAATGCATCCCAGGAAAATTCTAGCCATTGTGCAGAGCAACTCACTCGCTACTGCATGATATAAGATTGGAACATCATCAGATTAGGCCATACTCTGTCCTTGAGAGTAGAAAGCTACTGTATTTGGGAGAAGTAACACAGGGACAGCAGAGGCGGGTGTTAAAAAAAAGGCCATTTTTGTGTGATTTCAATCTTGTGCCACGCTGAGTTCTTCAGCCTTCACAGACTCCCTGGCCACTGTACACATTTCATTCCTTTACTTTTCATGGTGTAAACACATATTTATTTATGGGCTTGCTCAAAAATGGAAATAGCTCATCATCCAAGGAGTAGACAAGCAACATTTTCAGATGCTTCTTCAACAAATATTATCAGGAAGCAGTGTATGATATCTTATAAAAATCTAAAACATTATTGAGAAAAACACATCTTTATGCACAATATTAGTAGCCACCTTAACTGAGTAGAACCTGATGCAGCATAACAAGAATATGTAAAGATAAAATTGATAACATATAACAATTTAAATAAATGACAATTTTAAAAAATAACAATTTAAAATAAAATGGCCTGCCTACCAAACAGAAGATAGATATTGTGGATGCCTCTGTAGTAATATGTGATTTCTGTCACTCTCCCAATGCACTTGTCTGCCTTAAACACTCTGTCACCAAGCCTGACAGAGTTCAAGAAGCGTTTCGATGAGCCTCTCAGGGATATGGTGTAACTCTTGGGGATGGTCCTTTGGAGGGCTAAGGGTTGGACACGAAGATCCTTGTGAGTCCCTTCCAACTCAGCATATTCTGTGATTCTGTGATTTTGAACACAGCTAGTTTTTTTTTTTTTTTAGAGGTGCTGGTAAAGCCAACACAATATGATTGGTGATCTTGAAGTAGGAGGTCAGCCATCAAACCTCCACCATATGACTCACTGCACTGTCAAGAGCAATTATTTAGATGAATGAAATATTTTTGACGGATGAGGAAGTCAAGAGAGATCAGGCTCAACCAATCACCAAAGAAGGAAATAGCGACCCACAGGCTTTCAACCATCCTCCCTTTCTGATGTGGTTCTACAGTAAACATTACCAGAAGCTTTATGAGACTACTCTAGACTGTCAAGGATCCATTAAGGTAAGATTAACCAAGAAACAGGGTATACTAAAACAGATTACAGAAAGACGGTACAAGATGTTCCTCTCTTTTTCTTCCACTTATTAGAATTTTTTGTTTGGAAGAAGTCTGTCTTCTTATAAGACCTAATGATAGGAAAACAACATTTTTCTTTACCTAAAGAAAATACCTTCATATGGTTTTTTACATAGTAACTGTGCAGGCCTGGTGAATCTGGCAGTCTTGTATAGCCTCTTTCCGCATTTATAGCAATGATGGTTAAGTTCTGGACACATGGCTCTAAAATTTATTGACTTCAAGTGCAATTAATATCCAAGCCTCTGGGAAGCTTATATAAAGCTATTACTCTGTTCAAAGGGGGGAAAAAAGACCATCAAATGGTTATACTGAAAGTTATTTTTCTGTTTTTCTTTGTCTCAAAAAAGAAAGGGGGAGGGGAAGATGACTGTTCCATAATTATAAATCTTCTGAAACTGTAACTCAGGAAAAGACTTTTCAAATAAAATGTTTCCCAGAAAAGAATATTTGGCAGTGGTTGGCTCTTGTTTTCCCTAATAACCATTAAAAGTCTGCCCTAGTAAACCATTTTACTGCAACGTTTGAAATGGTAGAGTTTACATTTTATTTAATGAATAGTTGCAGAGCATTAAAGCAACATCTCGTCAGCAAAACAGCTCCTTATCCTCGCTTTGTCTCAATTGGTTTTTTTACATTTCATTTTCAATGACATGTCAGCCGTCTCTCACCAACCTCAAAGGAAAGTTGAATGCGGAGCTTACAAAGTTAAGCTGACATTTGCTCTCTTCCAATAAAAAATATTTAGTCCATTAAACATAAATACCTGTCATTATGATACATGGACTGGGTACAAGCCTCCCGTTTCCCTCTGATGTTTATTACATCCAAACAACTGCAGTGCCTGCATGTTTTCAACTTTAGTGTATTGATTAAACTTTTAAATGGCTGCCATATAACCCAGGGACATCAGGAAGATTAATTTGCGTCAATGTTCATCTGTAATTCATTAGCCATTTATTCTTTACAACCACATGGGCTATCAAGAAAATGCAGGCCATTTTTCACTCTGCACAGGCTTGGGAACAGATCCTGAAATTTGTGCTGCATACAAATAAGCTCCCCAGGCCCGGCCACTTAAACTGCTTGGCTTTTCAAAAGTTAAAGTTGGGAATAACAGCAGAAAAAAGGGAACATAAAAACCCAGAAATGGACAAAATATACGTCCTCAGGGTACTAGGGATTTAACAGAGTTTGTCCACTGTCTTTTCATCCATGGATTATGGTTTCTTATTTCAGTCAGATTAAAATAACTGAAACTTGTTACTGTGCAAAGGCCATAAATAAATGAGCTGCACCCCCCTCTAATATCTTCTAAGATGCGGTTACTTGGAGAAAGCTAGAAAGCGGCAGTGAAGTATAAAAAGCTCATGCCTCAAGGAGGTTGTAGCTGTGAATCTAAGAAAAGGATGTAGTTTTAACCAACTCTCACATTTATTGTGGATTCCAGTCTTGCTTTTATTTGGGAAAATAGCCAGCTAAATATTGGTATGTTTCCTTAGGGTGGAAGTAAGCCATCTGGCTCCTTGATTTGCCCTACTGACCTCCTGGCACAGTATGAAGTGCATATTAAATAAGGAAAAGGAAAGAGAACAGCCATAAAGCAAACAAAAATGCACATGAATTTTACATTTACAACACTGAAAGATCAATGAAATGCATCCTGATTCCTTTCCTCTTCACTACCTATAAATTACAAAATAGTGTCACTGTGCTAGGTAAATGCATAGTGGTAGGGCAAGAGAGTCATTGAATCTAAGGGTAGTAATCTAGATATCAAAAATGAAGATCTCACAAGCCAAATCCAACAGGTTCCCTGTTGCACAGGAACATAAGCATAATAGCACCCTGTAACAAACGTACAAATCTCCACATTGGTCTAATACCTCAGTTAGGATGTAATCATCTCAACAGCTACTGTTACAATGCTGCCATTTTAAAATGTGGATTTACATATACACTTGAAAAGAAGGAAGAAGGAGACAACTTGCTTCTAAAGTGAGTTATCAGCTTACTCAAATAGCAACCTGGGTGAAAAGAACCCTGGAGAGAGCACTTGAATTGCAGCCATAGCTGGGGTGCAAAAGAACCAAAACAGTAAACTACCCAACAACATCACTTCAGAAAGTTTGTGGGACTGAAGAAGGCAATCAAAAACAGGGCCCTGCAACTCTGGAAGGTGATTTGCCAGCTTGGCCAAATAAAGATTTTCTACAAAGCTTTAGAAAACACGAACGTTATGCGTGTGAATGACAAAACATGTCTTATTAATGGGTTGTCCTGTTGAGTGTAATCCTCCCAATGTAAGGCTGATGCTGCTCAACCTGCCGGCACCAACCCAAAGTAGCCTCTTTGCAGCAACAGTGAGTTGTGATCTCACCACAGGCAGGACATTCTCTGCTAAGGCACTGTGGGGAGCAGCAGGCTCTAATAAAGTCCAAGGAACACACAGGAGGCAACGATGTATCTGAAAAACCTGAGCTATGGAGCAGCGATAGATTTTGGCTCATGCTCTCCAGCAGCTCCAAAGAATTAAATGTTGCCCTGCCATTATCTTATCAGCCAAAAACCTGCCATTTGGGGAATGTGTCTGAATTTTGTATACCAGTATTTACACAGGCGATCTGCAGGCGGGACTGCTAAGCGGCATTTCTGTCAGTTGAGTGGCTTGTAAATGCCCCAAAATAAGTGACCCCCCAAAATTATTAGATATGCAGGGATAAGTCAAAGTGACTTTTGGATATGCTTTTGCATTTTATTAAATGCTTGAAATTTAGACTGAGCTCACAGAAAGATTCATTATGGTTCATCAGTCTCACAAGCAAACTGAGTTGATTTGTGGTTTCATTTTGCACAAATACTTTTAAAAGACAGCAGAAAATTAAATGAGTTTTGGTCAGATATCTGGATTCCTTTTGTATCTGAAAGCTGAGTCAAAAACAATGTTGGGCAATAAGCCAGTTTCAAAGCCATATGTACAAGGAAAGAAGTCCATTTATCCAAATCTGGATAGTTTTATTCCATACACATGACATCAGTCGCTCTGGTCTGCATCTGCCCCACTGCACGAAAAAAGATGAAATCTCAGCTTCAACTTTTTACTTTGTTTTGGTTTTGTCAGCTTCAGTTGTACCTTAAAAAATAATTTAAATATAATATGTTTGAAGTAAATTATTTTTCTGCTGTGACAGGTGACATACCGGGAACTTCACCAGTGAAAATACGGAGATAACAAGTGAATTGAAAATATTACAAAATTACCTAGTCTAAGTAGAAAAAGGATGCAGTGCTAAAACTGTAACTTAAACTAAGAAAAGCAAAGCAAATTGTAGCATAACCATGGAATTTCTACCACATCAGAAAAAAAAGATATATAAAATAGCTAGTACACAAAACAGTTGCAGGTGTTCTCGAGCAGAGCCATTATAAATTCAGTGGAATATTTTTCAACCTTACCTCTACAGGTACCGAAAGCTACCTCATGGTGCTCATTAAACAGTGTTTCCTTAGAAACTTTCATCTTTGCCTTGCTAGCATTAACTTACAGTAGAACACAGGTAAGATGCAGCAAGAGCTTGGGGTTCAATTCTGTAATATGCCTAGTATAACATATCTGCCACACTAGTGACAAAGTAAAGGAGTAGAAATCCTAAAAGGAGGTTTACCAATCCCAGGTTCTAATTAAATGTTGACAAATTAGGTACAGCAACCCAGGGGATCATTTCCCATTCTGTTCACACTGTAAAACTTCTGTCCTGGGAACATCCCTTACAGGCTGCGTGCCATGGCCCTTTGGCACAGGAGCAGGTTATCGTGGCTCACCATCTCACCCGGACTCTCTCATGCAGCAGGAATCTCCAAGTGGAAGAACTAGGTGGCTTTGAACTCTCACTTACACTGTGGGGCCTAAAGCAGCAAGCTCAGGACTCAGCCATTTGTTTTCATTTTCATATAATGATGTGTCTAGCTCTCATGGTTGCACAGAAAACTGTATCAACTCGAACCATATGTTAACTGAGGCAGCAATATGTTCTTAAATTGGCAGACAGCTCAAAATGACATTTCAGCAAGATGTGAACTATTTTCAATCATCTCAATAGGGTGTTAACTCTAAAACCTAAACATTGCCTGTATATATGTTTTGTTAACCATTTCACTACTATTTACCTTGAGCAAGATAGCTAAACTCTTCCTCTACACTTCTTCAAGATAATATATCCCAACTACTAATTTGAAAGAATCTCTCCATATAAATTGGCCTAGTTACCTACTTGGCTCGGTCATTTTTAACATCTCACAATCAATGTATTTATCCTTCCGCAATCATGAGGCAGTGAAGTGCTGTCATCTCCTTTTTACAGATGGAGAAAAAAATGCAAGAACATGATAAAAAGGAAACAGAACAGAGATCATTTGAGCTTAAGCCTTTTGTCTGAACCAGTAGATTAGCCTTTCCTTTTACACGGAAATTATGTGGAGACAGCGAAAAATCCGCTGAATTAAAGTAAGTAACAGAGGCTGCATATTTAAGAGTAGTATTATCCATATATGTAGCAGATTTAATTTTTAAAAGGTTGTGTGCAGTTCAGTTTGAATTAATTCAGTTCTTTCACTGAATGCCACAGAATTTTCAGGGATTTGCTCAAATTTAAGGCCAGATTACCACAGAGCACAGAATCTTCTGCCCTTACCTCTAGCTGGTCAATTTTATCAATACAGTGCCTTAGCTTCAGACCATAGCACATAATAAAATAAATATAGGACAAATGCAAATTTTAAATCCAGCAGAAGTTGGTCAAATAAACACAGGATCTGGATCAGTTACACTTTTTAAAATCATACATTCCTAAAACAATTTACAAAAAAAAATAACAAGACTTAAAAATATATTTTTTTAGGTCCCAGTTCCTTTCTTGCACTTTTTTAAATTTTATTTTTGTGGCCAATCAGGCAAACAGTGTGGCAGCTGGTGTAATTGAAACTGTTTTCCTACCCAGCAAGTGCTTCAGGTTTTGAGTCACAGTAGTAAATGCAACTGAGCTAGGAATGGAAGTTGGCTATTTATTACTCAGGCGACAATATAGGTTACAAGAAAGTATACAGTATGAAAAACCTTCAGCCTGATTGAATTGAATGGACAAAGATAGCTATGTGTCTTGATATGAGCCTAAGTCCCTTTCAAACAACTGACTTGAAAAACTTGGTCTAGTTTGTGAAGTATTTTGTGATGAAAGGCACTCTACACATGTAAAATATTATTACTACATTTGCAAAATGAAATTTCTAAGAGAAAAAGCACAGAACACGCCAACAACAATAAAGCAATCAATTGCAATAGGATGCAATAACTTGCAATAAATTGCATTGTAGACAAGGATTAAATTGTTTCAGCACCAGCCACCCAATCCAACTTAACTAACAAAGAGAAAAAAGAAACGAGAAACATTTGCGTAAAAAGCTCATAACTGTCAATGTGTTCAGAACACCAGCATGTCCTGCTACACCTAATACCTTTGTCAAGGTGGCCTATCTGGAACTACTCTTTCCCATTCCCTGCAGACTTAAGTTGCAGAGTTTCCCTGCAGACTCTCACTGTATTTGCCAGCACTGGATCTCTGCTTGGGGTCTGAGTTTGAAACAGTCCAGACCCACACACACAGCCCCCCTCACCCTGCCCCCCCGTCAGTATCACTCATCGCAGCTTAAGCTTGTCTGGTTTGCACTGGCAGTGACCTGGATGTTGCACATGCTGCAGCGCAATAAGAGAACAATACCAGCAATAAGACTGCTTGTGTGATGTTGGTTTTTCATAAATATGTACTTAACGTTCTTCCAACAACATTATTGTTACAATATTCTTTTCTGTGCACTGATTCTACAAGTCAGCACTATATTATACTGAAGTGTATTTGGTTTTAAATCCTTGTATTAAGCATTCTCTTTGAACAATGGCTTTAAGAGCTTTGGTTTGCTATTCCACTAGATATTTTAATAAATCAGCATCTTAATTCCTAATATTTTCTTCAATTAACACATAAGATTATAACCTTCTCTTCTCCCCATTGTTACATGCTATTTTAAGTGACATTAAAACTGAGCCTCCATATGTCAGCAGTAGGCATCCAAAAGGAGGCTGATTGTCCATTTATATCATGGCCTTTGCCTTGCAGCACATGTTCTATGTAAGACTGCAAAATAGGTATGAACAATATTTTGTAGGAGATTGGAGGGTTACCATTCATCTTTATTTCCATGGGACAGATCAGCTGAAGACTTGGCTGTAATATACAAAGCATTCAAAACTATATTTGCATTTTAAGTAACAACATGGCACTGTGGTGCAAATTGGTGACTGAACCATTCATTGGGGGTGCAGTTATAGGAAGGCTTTACACTTCAAAGCAGGATTGTATGCTTTTTAATGGTTGATAACTCTGCTGCAACATGACTTACTAAAACAATTACATGTTAAGCCATGAACATCAAAAAAATCTTATGAATGTTCATATGATGCTATTTTCAAATGAATTTAAAGTATTTTACAATTAAATTTACAAGAGTCCCTAAATCTTATTTTTAACTAATTTAGATGCTTGAGGGGAAAAAAAAACCCCACAACATACATAGGCCTAAACCCAGAAAAATATTAAACTGGCAACAAAGAGAAGCATTATGTATTTTTGAATTAACAGCCTAAGATCACTGTAATGTGATTGTAAAGAAACACAGATGCTAAACCTGTGTTCTCCAATATACTGCAATGCCGGTCCGCACACACACTTCTGTACTGGGAAGAAACAAGTCTCTACTCCACTTCCCTGACCATCTGGACAAGAAACTGCTGCACAGACCCTGGTGGGAGAAGCCCAAACCCCCACGGTTCCCCACAGGGCACACATTCCCACAGCTGGGGTATGGCCTGTGTGCACTTGCTGTATTCAGGACAACTGGGCACACAGTTGAGCACTATGATCCTTAGCACAATGGAGAACTAACAAGATTCTTAACAGAGGTCATGGTCTGAGAAAGGAGGATTAAAATAAATTGTCAGATAGTACTGGAGAGCTAGAGGAAAATCCTGTTTGTTTCCCAGACATTCAGACTACACTCCAACCCCGTGAATAGCATGCCGTTCCCCTTCTGTCTGGTGTTTTGGAGTGAATGTGTCTCTGGCTGCCACAACGTTCACTGAATTGTGTGCTGCCCACTCAAACGTGCACTATTACTCTCAGGAGACTTGGAATTTGCAAACCACAAGAAGCCAAGGAAGATCTCAGCCATCAAAGCCTTAGCACACTCAAAATGGCAGCCTCTGCTGACATGTACAGGCAGTGAAACATTAGGTTCTTAGTAACTAATGAAAACATAAACAGCTAGAGAATTTCAGACACTTACGCACACGATCAACATTTTATACATTGCTATCTGCTCTTAAATCTTGAACCACACTGGTCTTGTCCTTAGATCCTAGTGCTTAGATACTTTAAAAACACCTGTTCCAGGAGTTTAGATATATAACTATAGAAATACATCTTGCATACTTAGCTACTTCTACTGCCTTCACAAGGATTGTGCTAGCCATTGGAAAATGAGTCCACTACATCAGTCACATAAACTGGGATTTACAGCAGGAGTTTTCAAAAGAATTTAGTAATACAAGTGAGGCTGGACATCAGAAGGCTTAACTCCCATTAGGCAATGAAAAGAAGCAGCCAGAACCAAAAAATGCTGTGTGTCCAGCAGCTTACACTGCTCTTCATTGACTAAAGAAACCAGGAAACTGGCTCCAATAAAATTGCCAAATTTACCTTAATTAGTAGATTTCCTTAATGTGCCTTTACTCAAATTAAAAACCATTTCAAGTTCATTGCCTGTTCATGGCACCCCGAAGAGGGGTTTTGTTGGCTGAGCATTCGTGAGCTTACAGCGTTCTCAGTGAGAGCTACTACATTAATTTCTCCATATCCCAGGTAACTGGGTCTCACATTTCCTTCCAAAGAAGGCCTACATTTTCTTTAGTCTTTCTTTTCTGCAAAGGAAGACTAGTTCATTCATATGAATGCAGCTTTCAAATGTCACCCAAAACTTGTGTATTTATTTGAAGAAGCAAATTATTTGGATAACTAACCCCCCAAACCCCCTGTATTTCTTGGTTTCTGGGTTTCAAGGTTCAGAATCAACTTTGCAATAAACAACAACTACAAGAGAAAATACAGAACTCTTGCAAGCAAGTCTATTTGAGCCCAGCTTTGAGAAAAGCTGGAGAAAGGATATCTAGTTTGGCTGTGGTCTAAAGCATCTATACCTAAAGATTCTTATTCTGGCATAGCCTACTGAGTATTTACAAAACTCAGGATTAAAAATCCAGATATTACCAGCAGAAAACATTCAAAAGCAATACAGGACATAGCAGAAAGAAAGTAGATGCAGCACTGAGGATTTAAAACATTAAAAACACACCTTAAAAACTAAGTGTTCCTGTTGTATCTGTGACATGCTGGTGCTTAAAAAGTGAGGGGAGAAGAGACTAGTGAGCCAAGATGAAAAAGTGTTCTTTGAATCTATGTTCCTAACTAATTTGTTTCAAATTCTGCCACAGTCTTACACGTGAGAAATGACATTAAGGGCAAAGGGTGATAGTGGAGAGATAAAGCAACAAGAAGGTATTCAAAATACTTGCCAAGAAAAAAAGCGCTCATCTGATAAAAATTTAGACAGGAAGAATGCCAAAACCCAGGAAAGACACAACGGAGAGATTTGATGAGGTGATTGCTGCTGCAGTTGTCAGGCTTGTCAGTAGAAAGGGGATGCCAGATTTTAACTCAAAAATAGTGTCAGCTTAAAAGTTGCCTCTTTTTTTTACCACATGTTTCTAATTAAGATGACATTAGGAACTTCTGGCAACTATAAATAAAACTGTTTGGGATTTAGTGTAAAAGATTAGGTAGAAGAGTTTTTCAATATTTTAAAATAGAGGAAGAAAAAGAAACCTGTTATCAAGAGCAAGCTCCCAACAAATTGTGCCACAATCCAACAATAATCTCAAAAGGATTTTGAATTTGAATAATGGAGCATTAAACCCCCCCACTCATTAAGAGGAATCTGACAACTTTAGTGAAGCCATTTATCTATTTTACTTTGAGCAACTTTTATGAGATGTTCTTCATACATTAATTACAGTATTTAAGAAAACTACAGAAATGAAGGTCACACTGAAAAAATGTGACAGACTGAAACCTAAACTCACTCAGAATTCACAGGTTTTGCAATCCCAGCCTTCACCACTGTAGTATTTTTCTTTTTTAAAACATCCTACCTCTAACTACTTTTTTGAAGAAATTTACTGCATTACCTCTCATACAGATGTTTGCCTAAATCTTAGGCACACTGAGAGACTACTGTATTAATTGGAAGAAGGCACACAAAGCAAGTTACTGAAATGCGCTCTTATGTTAGTTTGAGGATGTCTCTAACACTAGGGCCAGCCTTTGGGATTGGAAGAGGCAACTGGAAAGGACAAGTTTTCAATTTACAGGCTGGACCCTCAGGTGGGGTTAGACTTGGCTGATTTACACAAGGCAAGAATCTGGAGCCATGTTTTCACTCTAATGAGGTCATAATTTAAATAAAAAAGAAAAAAGGGGAAAAAATTTAAGCAGGCTTTTCCAGACTAACAAGAATAAAGCCCCTGGGGACTAATGAACTCAATGAGGTTTATAAATCAGAGGTTTATAATACATCCATAATAAATCTCTTCTATGTAAGAACTGAAAAGACATCATCATCTAAGCCTCTTCAAATTCAGGAGCCAGCCAATATTGTATTTAATTACTATATCCAGTGAGGTTATACACACACCCTACTCACACCAAGCCCATTAAAATTTCTATTCAAAATTCTGTAAGCCAAATAAAAACTTTCAGCACTGCAAAAAAGAGATGTCTATTGTCATATGGTTTCTCATTTCTCACACAATCAGTATCCACAACTTCACTAAGCATAATTGATCTGGCTCTGGACAGAATTAGAGGTGGACTGAAACCACACTGGAAGCAGCTAAAGACTGGGGAACCATTTACACAAGGTAAAGGGCCCTACAAAAATTAACCACACAGTTCTACTCCTCTGGTTCCTCTTGGGATGATTTAATAGCAGTTGAAACTATTTTATTAGCACATGCAGGGAATGGCTGGTGCATAGAGAAGGTTTCTTGTTTGCTATGGTGGAGATACCTTTCATGTAAGCATGCCTTTCAGGTTAGCAGATTACTTTGCTGCTGGAAACAGCAAGCAGACGAGGAAGCAAAGATTTGTCTGTTCACCCACATTCAGAGGAAGAAAGAGAATATACCATGAATATCATGTTTCCTTCATTATGTCTGGAAATTAGATATGTGGAGGCATTTTGAGAGAGTGAGAAGTCACCTGCAATCACAAAGCCTTGGGATAACTCTAAATGTTCTCAGGATCATAAGTAAATGTATTCTGATTAATGGCACAAATGCAGACTCTAGAAATGTGACTGTATCTGTTTTCAGATTTCTTTTTTTCTGGAGAAGCCAAAAGCATCATGTAAAAAGAAACAACAATAGACATGATGGCCAATGAAATAAGGACAGCTACATCTTGCAACAGACTAGATGGAAGGGCCAAGTTGTTATGCTATTAGAGAAACAACAGAAGTTTTGACATGCACCTAAACCAGTCAGTTTGTCAGCTGAGAAACACTTCTAGCTTTGGTCCTATTTCATTTGAATGCAGCTAAACTGCTTTCAGAAGTCAAGCAGATTTGGACATACTTAGCACCATGCATAAAGTCAATGAGCTTGGAAAATCAAGATTTGAGCTAGCTGTTGTTAGTGAACTTTGGTGAGTGCCTCAAATGAGACATACCCTACAAGCCCTTTCCTCCAATATTTCAGATTTTGCCTGTTGTTAAAACCAAATACTCATCACTATCCCTGCACACATGGCACTGAGAAGAACCAATACACAGAAGCATCTGATGATGTTCCACATCTAGGACAATATTGAATTTTACAGTGTTACGTTCTTGCTGAAGCTATCAATCCTGCAGGCCATGACAAATGGCCACTAGGGAAAAGCCTGCGCTATTTAGGATGCTAATCCCCATTTCAGTTTCTAACTACTTTTGACATCCTTTGCTGAGGGTCACTACCATTTCATCTGAGCTACTGAAATAGCCTGGGCAAGACCCATCATCTGCATCCCTACAAAGTCAGCTGACTGAATTGGTAAAATCTTCAATGGTGAGCTAAACTGATCTCTTCCAGCTTAGCTGTGACCCAGTTTAACCTTCTGACTTTGCCCATAATTTGTAACATTGCAAACCAGTTCAGATGTTTCTGTGGTGACCATCACATCACAGATTTAGCTTCTAGTGTTCAAGGAGATGCTGTGCCTAGATTTAGAAAAATCCTATTTGTTATCATAGGCTGTCTCTCCACTAGAAAAATATATTTGCATAGCCATATCACTATAAAAGATAACGCAGGAAAGGTTTCCATTACAACCTTGCCATAGAACGGTCAAGACATTGAATAGAATATTTCTATTCAATCATAGTGTGATTATTAAATAACTCTCACCTGAAAGTAAGAAGGCATCTCAACACAGTGCAACACTACTTTAAGCTGGTAGGGAGAAAACAGCAAGCTTGCAGTAAGAAGTCAGTTACTGCTATTTGCTACAACAAGTACATGGCATTATGCAATGTAACATGGTTTTGGCCTGTTTGTTTAATTCCACCACATATTTTATTTCCTTTTTATTGCACAATTAATATCCCTTCTGTCCCACCCCCAAACTGAATAACTCTCATGTTTTTCACATGTGTTCCTACAGAAAACCAAAGAGAAATGCACTTATACAATCATACCAGCATAGGCTTTACTAACATTATTTTCTGAAAAGCCCAGTTTTCTATAGGCAAGAAAGTAAATGCTCCAATTTTTCAGCATTTGTCACACACTCTTTAATGTCCCAGTATTCCCTGACCCCTAGCTCTAAATATTTAAGAGTCCTTGTGCCATAATATTACAAACCGGGGTTTACCCCTTATCTTCTACAAAACCCCCCCAGCAGTCTTTAAAGACGCTAATGATGAAAAATTAGAGGCCTTACAGAATGAGAACGAGATCTGACCTTTGCCAGTGTGAACTGCCCATGCTTGAATGGAGTTCTGTGCACATTCAGCAAAACTTTTCAAGCCTGTACAGCTTTGGTAGATGGCCAATATTATCCTAGCATTGCTTTTCAGAATAAAATTGACAATCTTTAATCCTAATTTAAGCTCCTTGTGCAGCACAGACATTTGGGATTGTGCCATTGTATAGTAAATTGTACTCCTGGTAAGTGAAAAAATTAGAGAAAGAAATACTTGCACTTAGATTTTTAAGGCCAAAACAACCTTCTCCTTTCTAATAATCTAGCTTCTGTAAGGATGAACAGAGAAACAACTCAAAGGAAAGATTGAAAAGGAACAAAGAATAGATGACTAATGTAATAAGGATTACTTATGGTCACTGTAACAACTATTCTTAGAAATGATGCCACATAACTTAACCCAGAATACTTCCTAGGTAATAAATATGCACTTAAATCTTACAAAAATTATTTTTAACTGAATTTGACTATAAATAAATTTAGTTACAATTCAAATTTGGAAGAAAACATTCATCAGTGCCCAAATTAGTATGATTATTTATGATCATGAGAGTACAGTAAACTCTTGCTAACAAATCTAAAAGTATCATTAAGATAGACCAGAAATGTATTCTGGAAAATTTCTCTTTGGACTATGTTTTAGAACATGCAAAACATATTATTAGTTACCATTAACTGTTTGCAAAAATTTGTTATACCTTGGCTTTCAGGCATAAATTAAAGTCAGAACTTCAACCTGCTGTTCCATTCCTATTTATTATTGTACCTTTTCTAGGTTTTCACTCCACAGAATTCTATGGTTCATAAATGGTAAAGATTTCAGTTTTTTCAAAGTTATACTGTCTCTTTGCATTTCTATTAAGTGAAAAGAAAGCAAACAAATCTTAACTTAAAACAACAAAAAAAAAGAAGCTAGACCACAAACAAACTCCAAGAAAACACTTAAACAATACCCCCAAGAGGAGAAGAAACAACCCAACCAAACCAACAAACCAAACCAAACCAACTAAACAAAAAAATGCAGTCACCAAAACCAAACCAAAATAAAGAAAGAGCATTTACAAAGGGAGAAACCTCTTTCCATTTTCAGATTCTGCTGGTGGTAGTTTTGACACTTTTTTGTTGTTGTTTTTATATAAAGGCAGAGGAAGGAGGACCTAAGAGTGACAGACTAGCAAAAAAGCCCTCTTTTCTACTGCATGCAGTACCAGTGATTGTAGAGACTGGTTCAGATTGATTACTACTTATTCTGAAGATGCTACTCTACAACCACAGCTCCCTATGTAAATACAGTCTGGAATAGAACAAGCAACAAACAAAAGATGAGAGAAATTATACATTTTTTCCCCAAATTGTATATATGTGTTTATGTCATATAAAAATTGTTCAAGGGCACATACATTAAATTTTTCAGAAACCCACACATACACATGTTCAGTTTTGCTTAATGATCAACATGTGGAAATCTTGACATACTAAGTTTAGGCTTAAAATTACTGATGACCTACAGAATTGCAGATGATTTAGAAGAGGCTAAATGAGATTAAGTTTCAACTGTCTTTTCCAGTTCAAGAGCTGGGGTTCATCAAGACAAAGTAGTTGGAAACAACTTCAAAACAACAAAAAGATGCGGCTTTTTATATAACAAATAGCGGACCTGTGAAATGCCTTGCCGGAGGCTGCTAGGCATAGAAGCTTACATGAACTCCATGGGAGACTTGAGATCTGTCACAGGTTAGTAAACAAATTCAGCTGAAAAAAGTCAAGTGCTGGAAGAGTACTAGGTGGAAGTATCATATATGCTTGCACAGTTCCTCTCCAGACATTTGCTTCTGGTCACAGAGAATATTGGGCAGCTGGTCAGAGGCAGGGAGAGCATTCTGCATATTCTTATGTTACTCTTTGGGAAGCATATGCTCATTGAAGTCCTTTACTCTTCACCAGTTTCATTCTTTTTTCTAGGTACAGTCCCCTGTCATGCACAGGATTGGTTACCAACACAAACACAGCACTTATAGTCCCTAAAATGCTTTCTCAAAAACATTGAAATTATCAATCATTTGGTTTCCTACTTAAACTCTAGAAGCTACAACTAAATTCTGTTTGTTCCTCTGGAGACTATTCATATTTCTGTTTTCACTTATTTTGGCTAGTGGCTATCATACATCTATGCAACCTCCCATTTTACCATCACTGACTGGTACACTTTCTGTTTTAGAAATGCCAAGGTAGCAAAAATAGCCATATTTTTATGTAGCTTCTAATGACTGTCCGGGGCTCTTCTCTGAGGTTGTTCTTCAGCCATCTTACAGACAAATATCATGATACAGGTACAGTGCTATACATACCAACATTTCAAATAAAAGTGGAGATAACAGTTCCTGCTTAAACACAAACTAAATATTTCCCTATATACAGATTCCCTCCACAGCCAGAAGAGTGACAGACACTTCTGACTTTCCACGCATTGCAATAACGTCGTAGTGACTTCCTAGTCCCATACAAATCTGTAGGATGACACAAAGAAATGTCTGATTACAACTGCTACAGCTGTTCAAAGTTGGTAGAATATTTAATAGATTATTAATGTGTATGCTCTGTTTAATTTTCTGCCCTGCTGGCACTAATATTTAATCAGATTTCGGATAAATTCTTCTCTACTAATTGAGTTTACAAAGCCTTGATAATTATGTGCAGCTGACAGAGGAATTTACTTCTTTTTCCTAGTCATCCCTATCCTTTATGCTGTAGATTCTTAAAGAGAGACATGTTTCCAAAAGGAAATCATAGCCATTTAATAGATTTTACTATTCCAGCCAATATATTCCCTCCAGAGTTCAATATTTTAAAATAGATTTTATTTATGAGCATTAAAGATCCTTCCTCCTCCCCCATTTTGCCTTCTACTTATATCACCAGCTGTGATAATTTCAGACAGAGCCTGTCACTTCAGGTTTATTTTTTAGTTCTCTCCTTTTGAATTGCTCCATCCTTTGGCTTTCTTTTCCTTGAAAGAATTACTTTATTGTAACTTTATTATAGAGTTTTCGACTGAGCTCATCAAAATGAAGAGAATGGGAAATGCAATAGAAAGCCAATATACATATATAAAATACACATTCCATTGGAAATATTATTTAAAGATGCCAGTGCTTCAGACATAAATTGCTGTCACTATATTGTATGACAATGCCAACTCCCAATGCCTTCTTTTCAAGGAAGCATTTCTTCCAGCTACTCTATTCCTTACATTAAGTAGATTTTCCTTCACTTGTATGTGTCCTTAATATGATTAAAAACTAACGAATGCAACTAAACCATCTAATTACGCCATTCCCTTGGATCATTCATCACATGGGAAATCTTGAGTTCACATAAATAAGCAGTACCTCTCCTTACAAGCAGGATTTACCCCCTTTTATCTTTTAGTGCCTTAAATGTAGCCAGAATGAGCTAAGCAGAACCAGTTTGATTTTAAGTATATGACTTAAAAATCCCATCCTGCAAGGGTCAGCAATTATTAATGAAGGGTAAATTTCAAAATTAGCTACAGAATGATTTAAAATGCATTTGTTCCTGAAAGTTCTTCCTCCCCTTTCTCAAATAAAATAGATTAAGAAGGAAATTAAATTCTTCAAGAAATAAATTTTGACTGAAGTGAGAAATCATACTAAGAAGCTAATTTAAGAAAGATGAAATTAATTTTGTGACATTTATTCTATTTAGCAAAAATGGCGACAAAACATATAGTAGCTCTGTTACCATGAGATAAGAGGTTAGTAATTTAAGGCTGGGCATAGCTACAGTCTACAATGATTTAATCCTTCTGGTACAACATCCCTTGTGACCTATCCTTAAAGGTTTAGAGTAAAACTGACAATTATTATTAGCTTGTAATTGGATTTTGGAGATTCAGTATAAAGTTAGGATAATTTAAATGACTGTTGACATTGGAAAGATTATGTAAACAGTCTGAATCAGCTGTATTTATCAATTTATTTCATTGGATAAAAAAACCACACGTAGCTTATCACTATCGTCTGGATAGAAAACGTGTAGTATTACTGCAGTATTGTTTTTCACACTGATGAATAAAAGTAAAGAAACAGTAAGAAACCAGAGGAAATGTAGACTATATTGGCATCAATCATAATTTTTAATTATTAACCTCAGTTAAAGTAGGTGAAAAGCAAATTTTTATAAACATGCTATTCTTAAAACAGAAATTATCAAATCAGTGTCAAAAATACATGAAAAATTAAAATAATATGGTGTATTATTTTCTTATACGGATTTTTAATTATCTATCCTAAGTTTTAGAAACTAATAACAGAATTGTTATTAACTAACACAGCAATCTTTACAAATTTATACGGCATTAAAAATGGTTTATCTTATGGCTTTGACATTCTGGTTTCTATAACAGGGACATATGTGTGCACATGCCAGTCCTGCCTGTAACTCAGTACACTAGAAAAAACAAGCTTTTTGCAGAGTAAGCCACATTTTCTGTGATTGGTTCAAAAATATGGCAGCATGTAAGCTTCGCTTTGATGCATCAGCACACAGCACCTCAGTCAAAAGCACGAAGCCACACGTACATTTGATTAGATATCATTCTTTAATAACCACTTCCTTAAATAGACACCTGGCATCATTTAGAAAATGTGTTTACTAATATCTGATGATGAAATAATAAACCCCACCCTCAGAAGTTGAAAATTTCTCTTTTTCTGATATTTCCCTCACCAGTACTTTTTCTCTTCTTTTTTTCCTTATTTCCGGTGCCCTTTATTTCCTACATGAATGTTACAATAGACCAAAATCTCTGGGTGCCATAAATCATATCCACCCTCCAAGCAGCAAGTACATCATGTAAGAAATACAATCCGAATAAAAATTTCAAGACCTCAGGATCCAAGGTCCATTTCAAAACAACATAGAGCACAAGTCTAATGTGTGAATTCACTGTGCAAAGTCTACAAATACCCCTTCGATGGGTATAAAAGAATCAGTATTTGGGATATACTCATTGTTATTATTAAATAGGGGTGGTAGAGAAGATTACAGTGATCTCCATTAAAAAGCCAGCATTCACACAGTTATCATATAAAGGCATATAACACATCACAAAATCACTTCTTATTCCAGCTGCAGCAGAAACCATGTTTTCACAGATACTGCTTTGACCTAAGTGCTCTCAAACACTAAAACTAGAGTGATCATCTTAATTTTGCTGAAGTGTTCAGCTTTCCGTTGTTCCTGGTGTACTCAGTTTTGATTTTTAACAACTATTAATGTACAAATATTTTAATAATTCCCAGTTGGGCAACACTGCAAAATTGAGTGCTTAAAACTCAGCTTTTGCTGTCCAGGACCTTTCAATAATTTAGCTAAATTATGTAGGAACGGCTGAGTATCACCTATTTGAAAATTGAACTGCTTGTTTAGGTGTCTGAAAAAAGAAAAGAAAACAGGGAGGAGGGAATTTAGGAGCTATTAACTACTGATGTAAATTTTTGTGGCAGGAAGGCATTTGGAGTATAGAAACCATTTTATTTGCCCTACAAGACCCAGAAACAGGTCCTGAACACTACTTATTGGCAACCTCTCTTAACAACCTAGTATGACTATACAGGACAAAAACTATGTTTTAGAAAGAATTTAAATATCCTAAGATCTGTGTTCAGTCTACCTGAAAACACAATCTATAATACTGGCATCTTCCATGAGAGAAGATTCCAAAATAATTCTATTTGCATTCAACTAGATTGCCTTCTCAAAATTTAATCTTTCTTAATTTAGCATTTTAATCCAGTTAAAGAAGTCAAAGCTTCACTTGAAAATAAAAAAAAATAGCTTCCAAAGTGTGCCAAAATGGGAGATTTCAACATTTTGTTCTGCAAATAAATCTTGGTAAAGCAAACAATTTTCAAAGCGCCATAACATTGAAAGAATTTAATTTTCTGGTGTAAAAATCACTTTTTAAGATTTCTTTGAGAAATATTGAACATTCCTTTAAAATTATAATAAACCACAGTCACCTATTTGTTTATAAATGCTGATACTCCACCTTTTAGGGCCTAATTCAGTGAGGATCTAAGGCAAAGTATGGTCTTGTTTTTAATGGGGTAATTTTAACCCACAGTGCATATAGATCTGGTTATACAGCTTGAAGACAATCATGCCTGTACACATATGATTCAACTTATTATTAATTGGATTTCATCATGCAGCATGAAAAGAGCGCAGATCAGTGTGGCCATGTTTTTCAGTCATGTGTGGAATATAGACATTTCTCTCTGATTGATCTCTACATAGACTGATAAGCAGAAGGAATAGGTAGCAAAAAAACCCTTCCTGGAGAAGAAACAATAACTAACTTCTACATGAAATCGAGAGAATAGAAAGCACATTGGGGGAGGCAGGCAGGTGGATCTGCATTTCTCCTCCAAGTAGTGCTGTTATAAATCAAGGGCAAAACTTCTCAATTTTGAAATTAGAAGTGTCTTTTGCCAACTTATCCTTACAAATCTGCTTTAAAATTTTGAGTCTGGTCAGTAGTAGCAAAATAAATCTCTATGCTTATAACATGCACAGATATGTGCACCTTGAGATGAAATGACTATGAATAAAGCACTGTCACCACATCTTTGGCTTTTATGCCCCCATGTGCTTGGTGACACATCTTAGGAGTCAGTAGTTTGGCACTCAGTGAGGAAGATTTAAAAGAAGTGTGTATGTAAAATTTAGAGACAGCTTATGATCTAGCTTACTAGTCCTGTCTTCTCATTTATCTTGTTTTTCTTGCTTTTCTAATGTATTCTACCCCCGTTGGAATCTTATTTCACTAAAGCAGGATTTCCCTCAAGTTTTCTACATATTCTTCACAGTCCTATAATATTAACACTGCAACCCTCCTGCCTCTTATTTGCTTCCTTCTGTATAGAAAAATGGACATGATCTCAAGAAACTCTGAAATATGACACCAGTTTTCTTCCCTCCATATATGAGCCTATAACATTCAGATGTCTTATCAATGGCACTCTCTTTAGCGTAAAATGAAGACACAGATATGATGACCAAAATCAAGCAATATGGATTTTTTTTCCCTTTCTCCTTAGGAAAGGATATATAACCTGTGATGTCCTTTAAAACCTCTGTTGGCTGAAGAACATCAGGAGTTCAGGAGTAAAATTTAAGTCTTCATAAATCACTGGCAGTCTTAAATCCCATTTAGTCCCATCTGAAGTGTGCTAAACATAATTGCAGAAACTAGGAAACACACACTGGGACACTACTAAATCAATCTTAAGAGACCCTTTAAGACATCTTGAAGCAATGTCTCTTACGCTTTATATACTGCTGCTCTTCTTGCAACCTCCACTGGGCATAAGAAATTACACATTTTTAGGGTTATTAAGCATAACATTTTCACAGCAGATCAGCATGAAGTTATTTGGCCGGGGCACAGGTGTTTCTTTAATTATATAACATTTGGAAAATTCACTGCGCTCTGTGACCTTCAGATCACACTCCTACTTGTGTGGTTTTGCAGGCTCACACAAAGTAACGACATAAGGACACAGGTTGGTTCTGGACTTGATTAAGTGTTTTCTTATGTTGTTTTTTATTAGGTTTTCAGTGTTTCTGGGAGCAGCTGGCTGCTTCAGTATTCCTGAAACAATACACATTTAAAGAGATGGTGAGTCTAAAGTAGGAAGTTGTGCAAGGTATGAACAAAGACTGCTGCCAAATTCATACCTATTTTACGCTTATGGGTTGAACAAGATGCAGAAAAATGCTGCCTGAACAGTTTTATGTATTACATCAACAGCTGAGAGCATGATGATGGAAGAGTTCGCAGTGTTTTAATCTTGAAGTGCTATGGTACAGCTTTAGCTGCCTTCCAGGTAAGTATTGAGATAGCAAGTACCCATTCTCAAAATACTCTAGGCAGATGTTATGCTATGATAGCTACGTTCAAGTATCATTAAACCCTATCAAATATCTAGGAGAAAGCAAAGCTCTAGAGCCAGTACACAGCTCTATCACTAATGCTCTTTATATCAATTCACACTGCCATGAAGGCAGATAAAATACAGGGTACGAAGATTAATTCAGTACATTTTGCACAGTCTTAGAAATGTTTTATAAAACATGTTAGATGAGCAGTGTGTAACATTTCATAAAAACTACCTAATAAAAACCGAAACCAGATCTCTTAAATGCATCTGAATAAACTGAGCTAAAGTCAAAGAGAAACCACCACCAATAACAAAAATAAAATGAAATAAAATAAAATAAAATGGAGACATTGCAACAGGCAGGCAACAGATTAGCTAGACATAAGGAGATATTCCTTAATAAGTTGCTTAGGTATTTTTATAGGTTCATGTACAACAAGGCAAAATTTGGCAGAGTTCAAGAAGCCTTTCTACTCTTCCCTAAGGTGGTATTTTTCTCCTTTTGAACTTCAGCACATGTAGTCTAGAAGGTCTGCACTTCAGACACTTTAAGTTCAGACAAGGCCAGCCAAGGGATGAAATCAGAAATAAAATGTCACCATTAGGGCCACGTAAACCTGACAGTAACGGTGACCCTTGGGAAGAAATCGTGTACTCTAATGAGAGCACACAAAATGGCTCTCATGTAGTTCAGGCTACAGATGACACAAAGTAAACTCTTTCTTTCAGTTATTAGTTAAAGATCAGCATGAAAAAGAATAATTAAACCTAAAGTCACGACAGGCTGATATATTCTGGTGATAAGAGTTGTCCTCCGCAATTTGAAATTACTAGCAAAGATGTTCATTAAGAGTCTACCATCATGCAATAGCACCAAAACAAATAGAGCATGACAATGAGAGGAAAGATTTGATGGAGAAGAAAGTTACTGAGCCTTCCTGAGGCAGCTACAGTGTAAAACTGCACCTAAATTGTCAAAGAGGCAGCAGAAACATGCACTAAGAACCTTCCCTCTAATGTTTTCAATATACAAAAGCACGTAATGCCTGTATTAAACAGCATGAAATCTATTTAACGCTTCTTTGGACGCACTAATTAGGTTTTCCTTTGTGGGACAGAGTGATACAGTACTAAGGGCAAAATGCTCCACTTAGTTAAGATCCATGCTATTCCTGCTCACGTAACACAATGCAAGAGAAGTCAGTACATTCTGTGAAAGACACTAATGAGCTTTTTACTACTGTTTTGGTCCCAATATTAAAACACATGTACTCTTTTTAATATTAGGAACAAAATATCGACTTGCAGTAACTTAACAGTCAGTGGAACTTCTCTTCTCCAGTGTGTTACCTTAAGAGGACAAACACTACTTCAGCACACAATTTAACCTTAATTCTGAAAACTACAAAGTACGTGCTCAATTTTACATCTTCTTGAACTCACTGCACTCCATGAGTGCACACAAATTAACACATGCACCTGAGGTTAAAAACTTTCATAACATTTTGAAGCTTGCAGCTCCACTCTCTCCTTCATGAAGACTGGAGATAGCAAAAGGAAATTCAAAGTGGGTTCAAACATTTTTATTATTTTGTCTGCTAAGTAAACACAAAACCACAAGTTTAGAAATGCTGAATTCACAACAGGCCTACACACATACAAAAAATACCCCAAATAACCCTAAATTCACATCAGTCTCCTTTAAGCATTCAGTCCAAATGGAGATTAAATGTTCATTCAAATATGAACAATTAAATTGCAAAGCCATCAGTACAGCCTATGGTAATGTTATAAACAGTGATACGTGTTCCTGGTGACTCTACACAGGAATGCATCTAGCAGAGACTACGACTTAACATTCAGAACCAACTACACTGGTTTACAACTAGCTATGCTCGTGTTACCTCCAAGTACATGCTTCTGCACACAGCTACACTACATGGGAAAAGAACAACTTCAGTTTTCTCAGGTTTTGGGTGGTTTATTTTTTTGTTGTTTGGGGGGTTCTTTGCTGAAAACAAATCAATGGAGCTATTAGCAAATTAATATTATGAAATCTGAGAAAAGTACCAATAAATCATTCTGTGTACAGAAAATCAATAAGCTCCTTGATGTTTATCTAAATGTTTATGTTTAAGTAAAAAACATCTTTTTGTGGAGTCTCCAGACCTATAATATTGGAAATAAAAATATTACTGAATATTAGATAATATGGCTTTGACTTTTAAGATTTGTTTTAGCAGTCTGAACCTTAACCTAGAACTCAATAAAATTCATATTATCTTCTTATAATGCTTTCCTGGCATTCAGGTTTCAAATATGTCCTGAACATAGTCTGAGTGTTCCTTTCCAGAATCAACACAATAAGCTAAACAAAAGAGGTAGGAGGGTTGATCATGCAAAATTCTCTCCCCTCCCCCACTACTGCTATGTATTTTTAGACAAAATGCCCATTTTCACCTGTTTTTCAAGGGAATGGCAAGACCTACACAACACTCACTTTTTTCGATTGTATTGCACTATCTTGACTGCAGAAAAGGAAGTAAAGGCTGCATCCACACATTACTTGCTAAAATCAACCAAGGCCCAGCTGATAAACATGTAACTGTCCATAATGACAAGAATATTGGATTAATAATAAGATGAAAGTCTGACTTAGAAAGCAAGTGAAATTGTAGGGAAGACAGCTCCCAGGGCTTATCCTGGCACCACTGGCAGTACAGGTAACAAGCTGGAGCAAAGACAGCTTCTGGTTCTTGTCCAAGCATTTACTGGAAGTGATAGGCTTCCACTTTCACTTCCCCACATCTTACTTCATATCACTCAAAGCAGGATCCCAACCCACTTGTGCATCCTAAACAGATAATATTCTCCCCCTCCAGTCCCTTAATTGCCATCAAATCATTCCCACTCCTACATTTCTCACTTTCCAGGTACATCCCCACTATGAAAATTGTATCATGTAACTTCACCAACCTTTTCCCACGTCTTTCCTACAGTACATTCCTAAACTCGTATTCTGATCTCCCTGTTGCCTACAGCACAAAGCTCTCAACATGTTCGTGACTGGGCTCTGTAGCCTCTCCAAACTTAAAGTCCTCATCAGTGCCTCCCTCATGGCACAGACATGTGTCTCCACAGGTGATACTACCAACTGAACCATAACTATCTCCGTCTGGACTTAAGCACCTCCACACTTGCAAGTCTGTGATTAATATGGCGCTAAATGACTTTAGGGATAAGGGCTTCTACAGCTGCACTTAAGTCATCACAGATGAAATCATGAGCTGTCAGACCCTTTCCAATGTGAATAAACTCTTTCAAGCATTCACAACCTGAGTATGGGGACTTTCTGCCTGCATCATTTTACTCCAGCATATTTGCTAGAGACTCCTAGAAGGAAGCATTAGAACAAGAATTTAGGCCAAGCAGCACTGTAACAACACACAAGCTGTTGTCATCATTCCCTCTATGCGCATACCAGGTAGGAGAGTTACGCCTACACAAGAGGGAAAAGTGAACTGGTCCCATCACAAAACTACCATCGAAATAGCAAGAATGATGAAAGACATTCTCTGAAAAAAGTAAAAAACCCACTTCCTACGGTGTCAAAATTCCACCGTTCCACAGGGCACTAAGCAAACATCCTCAGCTGAACATTTCACCTACAGCAATAGATCCAAGAGAAAAGAAAAAATGTCATTGATCAAAAAAACAAAAGAAGCTCTTGAAAATATCATTACTGATAAGAACTATTACCTGAATAGAAAAAGAGTAGCTCATCTCTGTGTATTTCTTTTATTCAGTCTCAAATCATATCTCATCAGGTATTTGCATCTGTAACATGAACCTCACTGAAAAGTCATTCCATTAATTCCATTCCTTTTAAAATCAGGGTTATTTTCCTCTTATGCATTACAGAAAATTTGAATATATATTTTAAAGAATTCTAATATATTATGAATATTTTTATATTTATAAATATATTTATGATATAAAAAGCATGGATGACTAAACCAAACACCAATCAGTACTTCAACAATAATTTTTATTATTACACTGTTATTGGAATTATTCTTTGCAGTCCATCCACATTGGCCTCACTGCTCTTTAATTGCTTTAACAGTTACAGTTTAAGAGCATAAGGCATTGCCTCTACAGCTTCAAAGCACCATGACTCCTTGTGGGTTCCCTTCCAACTTAGCAGATTCTGTGATTCTGAGTCAAAAACTCAATCTGCTGACTGAAAGTTTTGACTTTTATGAAATAAATTTTCCAAGAGTAGATGGGATGTGTTCGGAAGTTTTCTATTCCAGGACTCGATTTTTAATCTAAATTAAAGTACTGGAAATGTAATTATCCCACATACCTCATCCTAAGGATTACTGGGGGAGGGGAAGAGTATTTTGAATACCAGTGAAAAAAACATGGCAAAGAGATGTGACCTTTCAAGCAAAGTGGGATTTGCTGATGATTAATCTGTGCCATTCACTGTTCAACCATCTTTCCTCTCTGTTGTAACATCATCTCTGCACTTTGTCCTGTCAAAGTTCCTTTGGGAAGGAAGTAGTTTTGATATTGTCAACTCCTGTTAAGTTTAGTGCCCCTCATTAAACTTCAACTTCTTATGTGGGAAGTAGGGAATTATTTGCTTTCACTAGAAACGCTTTGAAACTAAACTTTTTAAGACTATGTTCAAGGCCCAGTAACCAATTAAAGAACCTTCCAAGTGCACTGGTTTTAGCACTCAGGAATTTAAAGCCATGATTTTCAAGAATCTGATGAAAATGTTTTGAAGATCACTGTTAGCAAACTCCTTTGTCAACCCCGATATAACTACAGATAGTGGGACTGGTAAGCTGTTATTTTAGCTAAAAAGCAATAGTATTGTCTAAATGGTAAATACAGAGCAGTAATAAAATCACACTAAACTTTTAAATATCCAGCTAAATTCAGTGGCATACACAAGTAAATAAAAAATATCTGGAACATTTTCTTAGATTATTTTACTTGCTCCTTTCCCTATTCCCAAACAAAAAATATGTAGGAATGTTCCAAAAAACATAGTTTAAATCACAGATATTTGATACCTTTCAAGAGACTTACACTTTATACTCATTATTGTGTATTATCTAAACTGATATAATTTAAGCACTTGTTATATCTAAACGGCAGCTTTTAAGAACGAATCTCACAAAAGCTGGCTGAATCCTCTGAGCAACTGAGCCAGGCTGCTGTACAGGACAGATGCAGCATGGAGAACTTTTATTCTGCTCCTGCAGAAGCTGTCAGAACGTAAGTATCTTGTACATCGTTTCTCTAGCATATGTTCCTCTAGGAACCTTAAATCAATTGTGAACTGACAGAGCACAGTAAAATTCTACCTTACCTCGCTTCCTCCTGCTATTAGAAAGCTGTGGCACAAGAAGGAAAGATCCTGCTGCCCTGTGACCCCAGTCACTTTACATCAACAAGTGTTCCCATAAAAGAAATTCTCCACTGGCCCTTTACAGCAAGGATTCAGCTTCTTATAACAGCTGGAGTTTCTTGGGAAGGAAGGACCTTCTTTGCCATAACTGGTTAAAACATCCAACATGGAATGTGCTATGAAGATATCCAGTGTCTCCTACTACCAATTTTCCATTCAAACCTCTATTCCCATCTCCTGTATGTGCATATAAATTATTTCTCTTAGCTCTTTAACTTTAGCCTACCTGGAACAGACTACAAAAGAGCAATGTATTTTCACATCACTAGAACACAGGATAAGGACATCTGCATCTAACTAATAATGTTAGAGGACTGGATTTTGCTCAGTCTGTTTTGAAAGTGAATTGACTATGGAGACAAACTATGAGAAGTGAGGGGGAAAAAGACTCAAAGCCAGAACCACAACAAGAAAGATACACAAAGTACTCCAAAGCATGGAAAAAGATAAAAGACTCAACTTACCAGAAGAAAAAAAAGCACAAACTCCTGCTGGATAGAGAAATTCCATTTAGACACACTTAGAATCATAGAGTATACTGATTTGGAAGGGACTCACAAGGATCATTGAGTCCAACTCCTGGCCCTGCACAGGACTATCCATCCCCAAGAGTCACACCATGTGCCTGGGAGTATCATCCACATTCTTCTTGAACTCCCATCAGGCTTGAGGCTGTGACCACTCCTCTGGCAAATTTATTCCAGTGCCCAACTACCCTCTGAGTGAAAAACCTGTTCCTCCTAAAACTCCCCTGACTCAGCTTCATGACCAGTCCTGTCACTGGTCAAGAGAGTGACGAGACCAGTACGTGCCCCTCCACTTCCCCTCATAAGGATGTAGAAGACCACAATGAGATCTAATTGAAATAATTGCCTAATTGAAATATGTGTTCCATCTCCAGTAGTAGCCAAGTAGGTAAAGAGATAAATCAGTGGCTGAGATTAAGGGCATGAATACGTGGTTAGGAGATTTCACTCAATCCCTAACTCATGCCACCATTCGCACAAACAATCTTTATTTGTGCTAACATTTGACATCTTAAAATGTACTATGGCATCCACACAAAGCCACATGCAACACATCAAAGGACAGACAGTAACTAACTGCTGAGAGACAGAAGTCGCCTTAAATCACCTCATAAACAGTTAAGCATTGAACTTAATGTCCACATTTCACAAAGCCAGTGGTTAGTATCAGGTCTGGAGTCCTGATCTACTTTCTCCACCGTAAACCTTCATGCACATTGGATTTCAGCCTACATATGCACCAAACAGTTTATGTATTCTTAGAAGGTATTTTAAGGCTTCACTGGGTTGCCTTTGTAAAGGGATCCTGAAAGCACTGAGCTCAGCAGTGCTGACTCCAAGGACTGTCAGAATTGACAGAGCAACAACAACACTAAAGCATGCATATGACACTGGTAGGCTACTAAGCATAAAATCATCCCACATACTGTTCTGTAGAATACATCTTTTCATACTGCAGAACCAACAGACCCTGTTGTGAGCAAAGGT
Source organism: Cephalopterus ornatus (assembly GCA_013396775.1). Classification (NCBI taxonomy): domain Eukaryota; kingdom Metazoa; phylum Chordata; class Aves; order Passeriformes; family Cotingidae; genus Cephalopterus; species Cephalopterus ornatus. Next base: position 258,853 of record VZRE01006460.1, on the reverse strand, counting down.
AGCCCAAATTCCTTAAACACTTCAGTACAGATACTGTTGGATAAGGGGACATAAATCACAAACACTCACACAAACTACTGGCCTATTCAAACCTGAGCATCTCCCCACTATCTTGGGCACAAAAATGTTTGTATGCACACATGGCTCTTTGAATACAAAATATTTTGGAATCTATACAAAGAATTCATGACAGTACCACAACTAGGCATGGAGGTTTGCAAGATGAATCTTCCAGAACACACATGCGAACTTAACTCTGTCCACATGCACATTAAGCCACAATTCGGTTACATGAGAGCACACTATTTCTCAAATAAAAAAAATATATTATAGTGAGTTTTTTCCAAATCACAATAAATATTTTTTTTGCTTTGTTGTTAAGGCTCAAGCTATATTCTCATACCTATTAAGAGCAGGCATGGCTTGGCTTAAAAGAATTTCTGGTATCCATGAGCTTAAATACTGGCCTAGAAATGCAACAGGCTTCTTCTTTATTTAAACCATAAATTTTTTGAGTGTCTACAGGAAAAATCACAAATGCATAAATTTATGTTTTAAACCAAGTATAAAACATACTCTGGTGGTTACCAGCACTATCCATCCTGCATGATTTATTCATAAACAGTGTAAGACCAGATAATCCATAACACTGCAAACAAATGTGGTCTGGTTTCATTCACATCTTCCATGCAAACAGATGCTTATCATATTTTTCTCAAAGGAAAACAGATGTTCCACTGTTGAAATCCTGGGGATACATGTTAAAAAAAATGCAATTTACAGTAGGTAATAGTTTGAATATTTACTAGAATTATGTGAAAGACTATGTTTTTAATCAAAAACAAGACCATCAAATTAATCATTGCTATCACCCATCAGTTATGTTTTATTCTTGGCTTGCATCTCCACCAAGGTAATCATTACTTTAATGACAATTATGAAGGGCTGTGAAAAGTACTAGAAAATATCAAGAAGTACCATCAAAAATAGACTTTAGATTTATGATTAACTCTTTCACATAGAGGTTTTAGAGCAATGACCCAAAGCAGCAACGAAAAACTTAGTTTTGCATTTTTTTATAAAGGTGGCCAAATCATTAAACAAACAATTAGTGCTTGCAGCTCTTTTAAGCTCTCTCAGGGACATGAAGTTGAACACATTCCTTAAAAAGTGACTGAAAATCATTCCTCACTTTTATGGTAGCCTTCGCAAACCCCATTTAATAAAATCACATCATTCCAGTTTTCTTCTGAGCAAGCACTTTGTACTAATTTACCAATCTGAGCTGGATAAAGGCCTTGAAATACAGAGAAATGAAGTAATTGTCCTTTGAGAGAGCAAAGGCTTTCTAACATTACCACAGTAGATGAAGATGGCCTGACAAAGAAAGGGGAAAAAGCACTTCCTTGCTACAGCATCACATAATTCTAAGGGCAAGGAAGGGGAAAAAAGCAAATGCTATTGCAGAAGTAACACTACAGGTAAGCTTTAAGAACCAGGCATGAAAGATTAGTATCTAAGGACTATTCTCTTTTCCTCATGCACACACATATACAGCTATTTATACAGAAGTATTTCTGTTGTTTCTAACACAGCTATAAAGTGCACGAGCTATTGCACTTTCCAAATCAGAGGGATTGTGTATTTACCAATAATGACAGAAACGGCAAGTACTGAAATACCTGGTTTGTCTAGATTCCTCACAGGAAAGGATAAGTTTTGAGCTGAAATATATATGGGTACAAACAGGACACAGTCACAGAAGTTTGCCTATAAGGCCTTCACGTTAAAACCTCCCCAACCAATACTCCCTCTGCTCTCTTGATGCACTTAAGTCCAATGGCAAAAACTACCATGGCAGTTTCTTAGGTATTAATGACTACAGCAAAACTGATGCTGACGTGACAATGCATGGATTAGACCTGAGTCCGACAACAGTAGTAAAACCACCTCCACCAGCCAGCAGTGTGCCAGCTAACTGAACCAATGAAAAAACTACAGCACCATCAAAGGCAGTATTAGCGGTAAGGTATGGACTCTGCAATAAGGATATGTAGCAGGTTAATTATCAGAGTCCATATCAGCCTTCAGCCGCATGAATACAGCTTTTAGTTATTAGGGATTGCATTAAAATGAGTTTTATTAGCTCTTTCATCTGTGCTTCATTACACATAGATGAAATGTGTAGTATTTTTCATACAGTTCTAATTGACGGTATAGGTTGCTCTTAGTTTTCAAGATACAAGTCTACATACAGTCTTTAAAAACCAACAATAGCTAAAACAGTTAAAATATACATAAAAATATCAAAATAGTAACATTCACTCAGATTTTAAAAATCACCCTCTTGGTGCTATGAAACTTACACAGTTACAAGTACTCAAAAGAGAACAATTGGAGAGAGGGGACAGTGGAGCCACTCAGCTAAATAAGAAGATGCAAAGAACTTAATGAAATAAGCAGACGTAATACTTTTTACTCAGTTCTACAATGAAATGACAAGCAGAGAATTCATATTAAAGATGATGTACAGTGTTCAGTATTCTTAACTTTTCTGAATAGCTGAGACAGCAAGATCCTAAAGCTATCTGAAGTGCTTACTAGAAAATAGAGCATTAAAATCACCAGTTTTGGAAGTAATCAAACGATATATTCAAAACTGTTTATAAAGAATACTACACCAAGTTACATCACAATCATGGCACTGTTATATAAATAATAAGGAGAAATCTCATGATTGAAAACAAAACAGGAAGCCTTCATAAAATAAGGAGGTAGATTGATTGAAAGAGGCTAAATAAAATGAGCTGTGATGAGAAAGACAGTTTACTATGGAAATGAAACAAGCAGAATCCTGATAGTGAAGCTATATGAAAAACTTGCTTAGACAGAAATGCTAATTTGATCCAATTCTTTTGTGACCCATTACTGATACGGAAAAACAAACATAGAGGTTGAGACAGCAGTGGGCATATAAGTGTTAGTAAATCATGCAATATACACCAGAAACATGACCGTTGTTAGAATATACAGACACTTATAATTACTTTCAGACATAAAAACTTTAAGATGCTTATATTAGCTCACCCTATCAAGATCTGTGTCCCTTAACTCACGTTAACAGTGACTTAAACCAAGTTGGATATTTCTAACTAGCAATTGCTCACCTTATACTTTTAAAAATATCAAGAAACTTTATAGAATTGAGAGTTACATGCAGATATTGTAGTTTTCTCTATTTCTGGCTAAAAAGTACAAAGCTGTTGGAACGCAAAGAAAAATGAAGTCAGTTCAAATGAGGAACTCCAGAGTATTACTCTTCACTCAATATGTGAATAGTTAAATTCTGAATATACTGAAAATATTAAAAGATTAAAAGAATAAATTAAAGGTATATGTCCAAATTATTACTCCCTGCCTGAACTGTTAATAAAAAATCTATATGTCAACTGATTTCATTTATCTTGATCAAATGATACCACACTATTTCTCTGATAATATTGTACATCATCTGAATATTGTTTCTTCCTAATTATTTCAAATAAATGTTTTATTTGATTAACACCCTGAATATTATTTAATATCAGTATTTAATTAATATTTAACAATAATAATACCTTATGTATATATTTGCTACTTGCACTTGCTTCTATTTTTTTTATTTTTCTTACTGACAGGTAACTAATACCTTAACACACTGTGTAGAGAAGAAAGTGAGTAACTACTAAGTTTCGTTACTATTGTCCCTGTAGACCTTAAGAACTAACCAAGAATTCATTAAAGTAACAACTACGATATGATAAAGTCATAGTCTGTTTCATTTAGAATTTCTGAAAAAAAGCCATAAAATTATTAGCATCTGTCAGAAAACAATCTCTTTGCAAATCACATAAACCTTCAAGTTGAGAAGACTAAGACGTGTGTAATTTTAAGTGAAAGAACTTCACTGTACTTTTTACATTGCTTTCCAAGTCATTTAGTAAATAACTTCACATTGAATCAAACTATTGTAGAACATTCTAAGGTCTTTCATGTTTAAATGAAAAGTTACAGGGAAGAAGTTTCATTTGAAAAACTATAATTGAGTTTACGCAAAAGCAGAAAATGAAGAATAAATAGTAATTTTGACACAGCTATTCCTATTTGCACAATTAAATGATAGAACTTGTTTTAAACAAAAGGTGAAACATTTAAAATATCTTTGATGTAGAGATCCTTATTCTGTTTATTTTCAAAAAACCTAAACCATAAGTGCACTTTGCAAGACTTTGAAGCTCTTCTAGTTTACAAGGAAAGCTCACTTTGCAATGCCTCACTTTTGAAATATTTGGCTAAAAAGGAATTCCTGGCCCAACACATTAGACTAGATAGAATACAGATATTTACTGTGCAGTAAAGAGGGAGAATCATAGGAAGTATCTTGTATCACCTTCTCTTGGTTAAGTTTTACCAGGTGGGTCAGTATAGACATGCAGCGAACATCCTTATTGTGAGTGTTATATACTTAAAAGATTTCTGAAAAATGCAATTGAAACATCCATAACTGACAACTACAAAACCCACCCTTTGTGGAAATTCAAGACAATTGTGTGTTTATTGTTTGTTTGCACAGATGACATTCGAGTCTGGGAACTCAGAGGGAAGTTTTTCCATGTACACAATTTTAAAATAATAACAATATTCCCAGTCTTTTGCATGCAGTTTTAACTGCAAGAAAAATTTTAAAAATGTAAGTAGTCCTCAAGCTTGATCTATATCCACTCCTTTTATTGAATCCAAGAGCAGGTTTGTGTGTGCATTTCCATATCATTTAAGGCAACCATGTTGCATCCTGACCCACACCAAGTTCCAAATTCAAGCTCATCCCTCTTACATGGCTCCTTGGAGAGCCAGCTGGCTTACCCCATTAACAAAGAGGGGTGCAAACTGACACACAGTAGATGACTGAGCACAAATTAAGCTCATGAATTAACACAGGCATATAAACTAAGATTAAGTCCTCCATGACTAAAGATTTCACACAAATGTGTTTTAAAATCCAGCACAAATATCTGAGATTTGAATGATAATGTTCAGTGTGTAATAAATCAAATCCAAACCAAACTTACAACTCGAGGAAAAGTATTTTCATTCCTTACCCTGCCTTCCTTCTCTTTTTATACCTCAAATTCTTTACATATTATATCAATGAATTTTTTTTTAAATTTTAATATGTAAAAAATGCTCACCTTTAAAGAAAACGCAACTGAAAAAATCACCCAGATTTGTAAATATTTTAGTTATGAGTAACTGAAAATTTATATATCATGGAATCTAAACTATAGTCACTGTCACCACTGTGCTCAGCAAGTGCTAAAACAAGTTGTCACAGATTCAGCTACATACTAGCACAACAGTCTAATTAATCATGGTAGCACAACTGTAAAATATGGGATTTAAGTAATAATAATGTTAATAATTCAATTGTTCTAATTTAATATACCAAGTAACATCTAAATTAAGAACAGAAGGCACATTTCACATTTCAAAATATTGTAAGGATTGAACTGGTTAATTATGTTTCTTACAGCTAGAAACTTTAAATAATGCACACCTTTCTATTGATGGAATTAAATATTTGACATATATTTCTACTAAAACAGGCACTAAAGGGCATATACATAGTTTGGAAACAGTCAGCATCTTTAACAGAAATAGCGACAGCCCTATTGAGTAGAACTTCAAAGTACCTTCTGTTAACTACCCCGGTATGAGCAACTATTTAACTAACCATTTCTTGTAGCACCTTTCAAAAATCAATCACAATAAATCATCTCTAAGATATAACACAAACCTACAAGTTCAGAACATTTCCAGGCTACAGCTGTCAAATATTAGTCCAGACTTCCCAGTAACAGTGTATCAAGAAAATCAATCACTTTACTACACAGCTAAATACACTACAAGAGATACTGCAACATAAAAATGAAGGAAAGATACATACAACATGTATGTAGACTAAATTATGATTGCTATTGCAGGAATATATTGAGATTGAGGAGACAATGTTGATTACTAAAAGATCCTTCTCTTCCAAGTGGGATAAAAGGAAGTTTTGAATGAAAGGCAGAGCAAGGAAAAGAAGGGATAGGAGAGAGGTTTAAACCAGCTCTAGGTTGGTCACCCAGGATCCACCTCAGCTGACTTCCCCGACACATCAGAAGCCTTATCTTTGTAAAAGTACCAAGTGGCAGCCCCTTAAAACAATTTACTTGGGAACTATTAACACTGTACACAATACATTTCTCTTTGCCACGTGACACTGAAAAAAAATACATAAATAATTATGTAACTATCTTATCGTCACCTTTTGTCTCTATTTCAGCAAGTTTCTCATGGGTTTTTAAGACATTGCTCTATAGTAAAAGATTTCTTTTATCTGCTCTGAGTTTCCATATGTACTGGAGGAGTCCTGACACTCCTCCAATGTTTTGGCCTGCTGGAGTCTAATGAAATGCCACTGAAACTTTGCATCCCTCTGGCTTCTCCAATACATCTTCAACAGAGTTCAATATAAATTCCAACGAAAATTTTAAGAATGATAAAACTTCTCTCTTTTTAGAGTTTCACATATGTTAAAATTTCTAAGAAAGAACCAGAGTCATGACATGAGTATCTTAAGACAAACTTTCCAAATTTCAGGAGCAGGCACGATCATATGCAGTCCAACCTAAATACCAGGAGTATTTCTAAAAAAACAGATCTCCATTTTGAATGATTCCAAACACAGGAAAAACAAAGTTTGAGTCAGTCTTCCCTTGGAACATTTGAAACACTTTTTGTCACTTCAATTCATAGACAGCAGCATTTTCTATGTTCTTTACAATATTAACATCCATGGAGATGTACCATAATAATGTTGAAGTACCCTGGTTTTGCATTATGTAGTGATAATATTTACCGCTTACACAGTATGTTGCAAGGAGGGTAACCAGCTCCATTTCAATGCACAATTTTTATATACAATGTAGCACAGAAATAACTTTATGTAATTTACTTGCTTGATTCAGTGTATTTTTGTACAGTGCCAATTTAAAATTACTGTATTCTAATTTATATTTTTTCTATTTTTTTTAGTATTTTATGCACACTAGCTGTTAATAGTGGGTGGGATAAAGAGTTGCTCAATGTGTGAGGTGATGAAAGATTCATTGGCATCATTTCATATAATACACTTAGCTTTTGTTATAAAATTAATCTTACAAGACATGTTTTATTCAAATTATTATTGGCATACAACCTTTCCAAAAAATGGCCAAACCACATGTGCCTGCTGTATTTCTGATATGATCTTTTTTCCTAGAGGTGCACAGGCAAAGGAATCTCAACCAATCTGATTTTATCCTAGCATTTATTCCCTGTTTAAGATTGTGTAACAGCCTAAGAAATCACTTTCTTAACTCTTCAGTAATAAAGAATCAAGAAAGGGATATTTTTTTCAATTTCTTTCCATTACATTATATATCCACATTTAGACGTATCTGGCAAAATCTGAAAACTGACACCAATGTGAGAGTCCCCAGGGATTCACAAATACAATTTCCACACCACTCTGAAAACTGAGAAAAAATGGAAAATGTGAGCTGTTATAAATTTGAGCTAATCTCCTCCTGCCATAACCTAAAATGATCGTCAGCAGCCAGGTATAATCTTTTGGTATTTGACAGCGTAAGAAGAGCTTGTCTATCTGAGCCTCAGTGGCTGGTAAGAACGTCAGTATCTCTTAAAATACTTGCACAAGTAAATTTCTTTGCAACATTTCAATTCCACAGCTGCTTGCTTAGCTAGGAGAGGGGGAGAAAAAAAAAGTGTAGACTTCTCAAACTCGGCAAGCTTATTTTCAGGGTTAAAAATAAAGTAGCTCCAATATTATACTGAAGGTCAGGGACATGAGACCAGGAATCATCTCAGTAAGCTTACTTTACTCTTCTATTTATGTATCCTGAAATAACATTGCTTATAAATGCAAAAATTAAGTCACACCTCATCCAATCCCCAGGAGGGCACAGGGAAATACAATGTAGTTAAAACTATCAAGGTATTTTTTGATTGGTCCCACTCGCCAATGCACTGTGTCTCTTATGTCTTATTGGAGGTTGATGAGATTTTAGTTTCCTGTGAAAATAAGGTGCTTAGGAACTTCCAGCTAAGGATAAAAGGCAAAGATGATTATTTCAAGACATGTTAAACACCAAATTAATTACTGTGATACCACTCCTTTTAACTCTGAATTTCAGAATTCCAGCTATATTGCTATAATTTTCAAAAGCTTAATTTTATTTATATACGCTAATTAAAGCTCATATTGCTGTGGGAAAAAAAAAAAAAAACAAACCTCAAACAAAGCATTTCCTTATTTACATGAGCTTTTCATCCATGTTTTGTTTTCTTAACCTGATATTTGGGCAAGAAAATTCCATAAAACATAGCAATGAATTAACATTCCTCTCAGTAATATGGCTCTGTATCAGAAACAGTAGCACTTTAAATCCTACTTCTTCCAAGTCTGTGTTTGTTTTTAACCTCCAGATGCTAGAATGAAGACATCATTTTTCTGAACTATCTGTGTAAGTTTTTAGCCTTCTTGCTTTTTAACAAAATCTTGAAAATTGACCTGAATATTATTACAATTTTAGAATGAAATCTAAAGAATCCTAAATATGAAGTTTTTTGGGTATGTGAATCATTTAATTTTAGGAGTCTTATGGTTACTTCAGGATCTCAGGGTTAAAGATCTCTTAATCAATTTTGAAATAACATCAAAATCAAATTTGATGATACTTACTCTATTTTGCTCATGCCTATAATGCTGCTACCTATATTTAGTTTGATATGACCTTTCACTTCCTGTAGTGTTGACAATGAGCTTGGACTTATATGTCCTTAGTAGATATGATGATACTGATGTGGTAGACAAACTAATTCATGAGTCTTTGTAAGGCACAAGTAGCAGTATTACAATGCTAGCATTAGCAACCGACTGCTAAAGGTAAATGATGAAGTAAAATCATTTAGGTCAGACTAAACCACATCAATACTATGGTGAAAGGAGATGAGGTTTATATGGCTATACAATGACTTTTTTTAAAATCACTTGTGTTCCACATGATCCACACAGCAATTTAGCAATTCCAACAGAATTTTAGAAAGCTTTTCTCATTACTGTACATGGATGGTATATACCATTTTCATACATTGTTATTTTTCTCTCTGCTAAGGTATTTGGGATTGGGGATTTTTCTCTAAAAAAATAAATGGGCTAAAACAGTGCCGTTACTGTTTTGACATCTCTGTTTTGTTCATCTTTGAAGCTGGATGGCCACTGGTCATGACAGATTAAACACAGTCTCAGGTGGCACAGTGCATAATTAATTAGAAGAGAGAAATACATTAAAAAAGCATTGAAGTAACAAGAGGCAGGATGGTAATCACACTAAAGTGACTCCAAGAAAGAATGAGAAGAAAGGAGTTGAGAAAGGCAGTAACAGCACAGGAATTAAAAAGACTTGTGTAATCAGACACAAATATAAGTAATTATGACACCACCTTATTCGTCCTATAGGAAGGCCAGTACTACTAATCTTGGCTGCAATTTCCTGGAAAGCATACATAAGACTAGAATCACTGAATCAACATTTTTCTTAAGCAAAGAAACATTGAAAGCCAGCAAAGTCCTGGGTCAGGCAAATTTCTCCCCAATTTGCTGACATAATCAGTGCTCTGAAATAGATAAAATGATTGCATTAACTCTTGACTCCAATGTTATAAAAATCCCTTTATAGTGTTGTTTGGTAAGGATGCTATGCTTCTAATCAGCCAGGATCAATTAGGAATAAACACTGAATATTCAAAGAGGTATCCAAATGTCCAAATTTTTATCGAATGCTACAATTTTGTTTAGGTAAAACCTGATAAAAGTATTGTTACCATGCATTTTTATTCAGTATTTTTTATGAACCTGAATTACATAATTGAAATCTCTAAATACTTTTTAACTTTTCACAACACCTGAAACTAGTGTTTGCTATGAAGCTCCAGCAATAACAATAAAATGACCTATCATTTTCCAAAACCACCTCTCAGGTATTTAATGTATGTTTACTAAAGAAATGTACATTTTCTCAAGCTTTTAACTTTGCTTAAAAGAGTAAACAAAGTATCAGAGAGATTAAGCCATATGTCTCAATGTCAAAAGCAGAACCAGAGCTCATTAAAAGTCATTTATTGTAAAACACAGATCACATTTTTTGCACTTTAAAAAAAAAATTCTGACATGACAGAAAGTGTAGCACATAAGATTGGACTTTATAAGTCTTTTAAAGCGTTTTATTCTTTAGTGTCATAGTGGTTTTACAAGCTGGCTATCACAGCATCACAGTTAAAAAAAGGAGCTGCTATTGCAGACATTGCCCTGTCTGCAATAGAGTCCTATCACTAGCTATTGAGACAATGGTCTTCAAGTTGTCACCAGGATCACGTAAGCCTTTTCTTTCCAGTAAACAATCCTGTTTAAAAATTGAGCTTCCTAGCCTTAGGCTGCTGAAAATAGGTCCCCAAAAAACTGTGCTCCATTGCTACGGAATCAAACCGTCAAAAAAGGTAGTGTTCTTTAAAATCCTGAATGACAGCAGTCTACACAGATGTTCATCTGAATGCAGAATGACTTCATTGAAACACAAGAATAGAAATAGTCCATGAGACATCAGACCCATTAGCTACTGAAACCCAACGAGCATTTGTCATGCTCTGACTGGTTCTGTGAGAAGCCCTGTCTGTATCCCAGGCAGGTGGAACGCAGAGGAGTGCATGGCACAGAGGCTGCAGCATCAGCCCCCAAGTGATACAGCATCCCTTTGAGAGGTACGTCAGGACATTTTAGGCCTCTCTTTCCTTTTCTGAATTCTGGATGACAATCCTGGCTCATATCCCCCCTTCCTACATGTTCTTTCGATGTGCTGTCTCAGAGTTCCCTAGTTGAAGACATTTATTAATATAATTCTTTGTCAAGGTAGTAATCTGTCAGTAGCTAGAGAACAGTAAGCAATGTCAGGTTTCCATCTATCTAATAGAAAATCCTTTGCTTCTTAGGTTTTTTACTATTTCTTTACATAGCAGAGATAAATAACAATAATAATGCAACACTCTTTTCAATTTATGACACCTAGAAAGTGCTATAAAGTTGTCTTCTTGTCCAAGACAGATACTTTGTGAAGAAGTGAAAACAACCAAGGAAGCATTCCTCTTTGCAGTGGATTGTTTTGTTAAAACACCATGCTTTTGGTTTTACCTCTTTTGCTTATAAATCAATAAATTTCTATGCTTATATATAAGTAAAAATAGAGAATTCATTGCTTTTAATTTCAAAAAACAATTTTTCAAATAGAGTTTCACTGACACTCCATTTGCTCAAAATTATAATTTTATACAAATTTGTAATAGCAAGTAAAGATTCAGCATCACTGCATGATGTTTGAGGTGAATTACAAGACCTGATATATGAGTGGCCACATTATGTTCTCTTTCTGATTATACAACACTAGATGCAGACAGAGCCCTCTGATCTTCACCAGAAAACTTAATTTGCTTATCCTACAGTAAGGAGGATCAACTACAATATACCTAGCTCTACCATATATTCCAATCAGTATTATGAGACTGAATACTGTCTGAGAAAACTATTTGCCACAGCCCTCCTGGCTGAGAATCATTCTCACTAATGACTTTTAAAATGAAATATTATGGAAAGGAAACAATGGGCAAAGAAGGTAGAATAAAGGAGGGCATTGTCCTGCTCTGCTCTGCACTACGGCAGCCTCACCTTGAAAATTTTGCGCAGTTTTGGGCACTGCAATATAATAATAATAAGCTCTTAGAGAGTGTCCAAAGGAGGGCAATGAAGATGGTGAAGGGCCTTGAGGGAAAGCCTTATGAGGAGTGGCTGAAGTCACTTGATCTTTTCATCCTGGAGAAGAGGAGACTGAGGGAAAACCTCATGGCAGTTACAACTTTCTCACAAGGGGAAGAGGACGAGCAGGCACTGATCTCTTCTCTGTGGTGACCAGGGACAGGACCCGAAGGAATGGCACGAGGTTGTGTCAGCGGAGGTTTAGGTTGGATATCAAGAAAAGATTTTTTGTTCAGATGATGGTTGGGCACTGGAACAGGCTCCCTAGGGAAGTGGTCACAGCACCAAGCCTGACAGAGTTCAAGAGGCATTTGGATGATGCTCTCAGGCACATGGTGTGTCTCTTGCAGATGGTCCTGTGCAGGGCCAGGACTAGATGGTCCCCACGTGTTTCTTCCAACTCGGCATATTCTGTGACTGTGAAATTTTCTTTGATAAAAGCTCTGTTTTTCCTTCACATACTTTTACTTGGTCAGTCCAGCATGACCTTTTCAGCAGCTGTTTTTTGAATATATTAAGAACTGGCCAGAATAAGATATTTAAATGAAAATCATACTCAAAAATCCAGATACACTTGGCAGCCAATACTCTCTTGTTGAAGAAATAATGTTCAGTGTTCTCTCCTGTCCTGTGGACATCATAGTTCAGATAGCTTAACAAACAGATGATTATTAAAATGCCACTACTATCAATGTTTTTGGAAATCACCCTTTTGGTAACCTCCATGATAGTCACAGGGATTCTAAAAGGCAAATGATAATACAACTTTCAAAACTTAGGGAAAAAAAGAAATATGACAATGTAAATAAGTTTCCCAGATCGTCATCTTTTTCCATTTAAGATCATTATCTTGTAGAAGTCATTCAGTTTTGCAAGGTCTCCAGTGTCTTTGAGCAGGAACACTTAAAAGATATCTCTAGGTGGAATACTTCAATATTAAATAACTGTAAACCAGACTTCCTGTCACTGTCTTGAAAACTACAGATATTTCTGCAAGCAGTTATGACTCATGAAATGTGAAAGGCGGTGGTTTTGAGATTAGGATTACGAAGAAAAGTAATTTATAAGTAAATTGATTGTATCTCAAAAAGATAAACAAGAAAATTAAGACACTTTGTCCCTAGACTTGTGTGTGACTAGGCCAAGATTATTTGATTAATTTTTATACAGTTTCTTTTTCAAAATGTAAATTAAAAGTGACCTTTAAGTTGCTAGATTTAATGGAAGTATGCATTCTTTTCTCAGGACTAAAAGGCAGAAAACAGATGGCTGTGAAGAAAACACTGGGAAGCTACCAATCACTTTTATTTCTGCTGCAAACTAATTACATTAAAAACCAAACCCAAGGCAGGCTGCAAGTTCAAGGTAAAAGAAGAAGAAAGGATTGGAAGAAAGAGCTGTTTCATTAGGGGAAAACAGACAAATATATTCATAATTTAAGTAAAGATGGTACAGTGTATACTTGTATGGAAAGATACATGCTGCTATAAAGGAAGTGAGGCAGATTCTCATTATACACTTCCTTAAAATGAAGAGGAGGCAGGAAGAAAAAATGGCTTCAAGGGGGTTCTTATTTTGGGGCCCAGTCCAACCTATTTGGCCTCCTGGGTCAATGTTTGGGCACTTCTGGAAAGAATGAGCATTTCTGAAAAGAATGAGCACTACACATTACACCATCATCTCACCTTTTTCTATTTCTTCATGAGCACAGAATACCTCCCAGGTTTTGGTGGTATTAGAAGCACTGAGTAGAGACTGATTTACAAACCAAAGACATTCCTGTCCAAGTCACTGGATGGTTTCAGTTTTTATGAAAAAAAGCAAAAAGGTGATACTAATTCATGTTGTAACAAAAAAACTAACACTAAATTAGTACCATACACTAGCAATAAAATTAAAGTACACTAGAAATTGCCTGAAACACCAGTCATCAATGTGTCATCAGCCCCTAAGTATCAGGAACAAGGGAGGACTGGCCATACCCATAAAAAGTGAGACTGTATAACACAAAGTGGAGCCTCTGAAAATTAATTTAGGGAACATGGTGGGAAGCAATGCAACAGAAAATCTTAATGATGTTAAAGGAAGATGGGTTAAAGTAATTGCTTTTACTTTGAGGGTTAGAGACAGAGAAATCAAATAGAGGAACACAGAGGGCATGGAAAATTATTTTACTTCTGTTCTTTCATAAGACCAGATTAGTAAAAACTGATGGCCAACCTTTTTAAAGTGTGTTGACAAATTAGAAAGGGAGATGAAAAGAGACACAATCCATTCTGAAGGACTGGAGAAAATAGCTCAGAGTGATGGGTTTCAACAGTACGGTGCTTTTAGTTTATAAAAAAATAACTTGGATGCTATTTCATTACTCTGCATAACTATCTACACAAGGACAAAATACTAAATATGAAAGGTTTAATATTCAGTACCAATATTACCAAAGTAGCTCTCAAGGCTGAAAGTGGAAGCCAGGCAAAATTAGATACATTTCTTACCATATGGTGATTAACAATTTGAACAGACCATCAGGTAAATCAGTGGAGTCTACATTTTTTAATCAAGCCAGGGCTTTCATGGAAGATAGACATTAGCAAACGCAGCTTGTGGAGTGAAGTTAAGGGATAATTGTGTGAAATGCAAGACCTATAATGTACAGAACATCAAGGCAGTCTGAATAGCTTTGGACTGCATAAATCTATAAATATGTGAAAAACATTAGGATGATCTGACTAAATAATAGAAAAGGAAAAAAAAAACACTTCTTCTCTGGACTGAAATAATGCACTTAATTATCTCATAATAGCTAAAAATGTCATATAATTATGAGCAAATGGCAACACTTGGGCCATATCAATCATTGCTGTTGCAATTCCTGTAAATAGAATTATTGTCATGCAAGCATGTGTTTATACACATCAACACATACAAAAATAGTCTATAGTTGGAATATTATTCAGACTTCTCATCCTTGTCAAGCTTTTTGACTCAGACAAGTATCCAAAGTTCCAGCTAAATGCTTACAAAATCAGAAAGCAAATTTGTAATCTGCCCTCCAAACAGGCATACATAGAAAGCACGATTAGTCATCTGAAAGCTGAGTCCCATTACATGCCTGAACAGTGTGGGAAAAGAGACATATTATGCATGTGTGTTGAACATGTACGCACAGATCTAGACAGTTCAGCATCATAACGTAATATGCCTAATGAAAAGCAACAGAGGAGGAAGAGAAAGATCCATTGCCTTCCAAAAGAAAACAGAAAGTTGTACACAGAAATTTAAAAAGCACAGTACTTTTTTTCTTTCTTTCTTTTTATATAATGCTGTTCTTCATACCACTGGTCTGTTTTCTCAAACAAGCATCTTGATGTGTACAAAGTGACAGACATCAGCACTGATCTTCTCAGTGTGCTTGTAACTGGACCCTGAGAGAAGCCAGTCTACACATGCTTGTCCACAGGATGCACCTCTGGTTCTTCTCCCCAGAATCCACTAACTACACTTATTAGCTGCCTCCTTCCCTGCGAATTGAGTTTGTGGTGCCTTCTGGTTCTCATTATCACATTCATTTCAATGCAGTTCCTGAAGTCTGATACCTCAGTACTAGAGTGACAGAAAACAGGGAGAAGGAATAGAAATAAAAGAACAAGGGATCAAAACAACTGCATTTGGCTCTCTGTGTGGGGTGTGCCTATCAACACCAATAACTGTTAACAGCGAGTCAGATGTCACATTGATAGAGGAGTCAGATCACTCGCATCAGCCTTCCATTTGACTGGAAGGTATCAGTCTTTTTCCCTTATCTAAAAGGACATATAAATATATGATGGACTATTAACTCTTCTTTTTTGAATTGCTATTTAAGTTTTTTAAGTTCTTAATTTCTCTTCAGGTCCTTAGTGAACTCTGTGCATTTTGAACACTTCAGGACTTTCAGTGCTTTAAAGAATGTTCTACAGACACATCAGTGATAGCCAGTAACATTCTTGTTAATGCTGCGGCTGACTTAACAGTGTAGTGATTTGACTTGAGAAAACCTATGTCAAGAGACACCAACTTTAGGTATGAAATATGAATTTTGCTTGCTTTACCAAGAGTTATATTCCTAATCCTACATATATATGTAGAAAGAAGATAAGCGGTCAGTTTATCTAACAGAGAACTCAAGACTGATGTTTGTGCTCCTGAATGCCACCAAGCAGCAACATGATAATACAGATGATAAATACTTATAATTTGGGAGGATTCTATTCTCTAACTCAAATATCCATTTTTTCTTGGAACAGATAACATCACTTTTCATGTGGTGAATAATCAGGGCCTACATCATATAGAGCATTACTGTTTAGAAAATCAGTGATAATAGTGAAGTTGTGCTTGCAAATAAACCTGACCCTACATCTTTACAATTCCATGCTAGGTTAAAAGTGGGCCCAGGAGGAAATGCAAAACAACTTGATTTTTTTCACTTTTCATATGAAGATTTCATTCTCTTTTTCAGTTGTTTGCACTCAGAAAATTGTCTTGTGGGAGTCAGTCCTGGAAGGATGAAGGGGCTAATTTTAGTTAATAAATTGTTTCTTTACTATGTATAGCCAAAAATCATTTGATAAGCTCCATCTCTGTCAGAGCTGCTATATCTCAGTCAATTTCCTAACTGTGAAGATTTAAAGACTTCTGAAACTACTTTTTCAGAAAAGATGTGCTTCTATTAGAATTTCCACTCACTAAAAGCACTGCCAAGCTTCTTTTCTCATCAGCCTTCCAGAACCTACATCCGTATTTCATTATATAGCACTTGCCAGTAAATACTATTTTGGCCTAGTTTTGGTCTTTTTTACGACGTATATAACAAAGATCTGCTACATATATGAATCATTAGGAATTATTAACTAAAGGATTGCATAAATAATCTGTTTTATAATATACTGCAGAGACTTGCAAGATAATGTGCAACAAAATGAGAAAAGTCTCACAGAGAGAAAGAAATATACTATGTTTCAAACATAATTTCTGAGCTGTTTAAATATGAAACAAAACCTTGTCAAGCTACAAGTTTCCAGCTGTTATGATATCATAAGATAAATTTACAGCTACAAAACAGCTTGGTGAGGGAAAAAAAAACATTTGCTTTTATGAAGTATGGAAATATAAACGTTTCAAGCACTACAACTGTCCAAACAAATTAGTAAAAGTAAAAATAGTTGAATTCAGTATGGTTTGATTTTGTACCAGCTTCATAGCACTTGTTATAATTATTTAAATCTGTAAACAAAATATGATTTAAAGCTTAACATGATGCATTTAATATTAATCTAAAATGATCTGATAAAAGTGTAGAGGTGGTCTCAGTGTCTAGCATTTTGTTGCATTTTATTAACTGAATTCATAATTTATTCCTCTAATTAAGCAATAATGAGCTGGATAACTGGGCCCTGAAAGCCTGCTACATGTTAATGTTTAAATTCTTAACCAGAGCTAAAATGAAAAAGGAGTATCTTTCCTCCATGACTTTGAGAAGAATAGAGTGGTGATTAACAGCAATATTTTTTTTAATGTAACACAACCTTTCATCCCTGTCATCTTCTGACCATCCTCGCTTGTACGCAGCTCTCTGACAAGTAGAATAATAACGGTCATACATCACTGCCCTGAAAGTCCAATCATCTAAATCTTCCCTCGCTGCAGCCTCTGAGACTCAATTACTTTATTGACATGCAATCTTCATAAGGGGAGAAATATTGTGCATGTAAGGTCACTTGGTTATGAAGACATATTATCATATTATCTGCATGAGGGTTGCAGGGCTAAGACCTGACAGAGCTAATTATAATGGTACATGATAGAGAGCTCAGTACACATTATTTGCTTGGCTGAAACTAAAGGTGAGGTAAGACCATGACATCATGGTTTCAAAAGAAAATAATTCCCTTTCCCTTAGAGACTATTACTTTTATTGTTTAATCTTTTATGCATATTATATTCATACACTCCTCATAAGCAAGGAAGCAGGGAAAATTTCTGAATTCAGCTGCTTCCATTTGGAAGTACTTGACCCTTGAAGAAACCAAAGGCTCATCTACATTAATGCAGTCCATTTTACTTGTGAGACTTAAATCGCATTGTCTCTGCCCTTCCATCAGGCCCCAAAAATGTATCTATAAATACCCATATGTACATGGCAAATCAATAGTCCCAAATTTGAACACAGCTAATATATACTGCCATACTATTTTCTAAATATCCGAAAGCATGCAAGCTTCCAGTGAAATGCTAAACAAAGAGAAAGGCCTCTCATTTTTCAAAAGAAAATAATTTTCATCTTGCTTTTCTCTGTAGCAGCTTCCTTTCCTCAATATACCTTCCTCCTCTATGTATTAACTACTAATCCTCTGGCACTTGGCACTGAGGCACAGTCTAATTCTGCTCTAGGATGACTGGCACAAATGCATCTCCTAATCCTTTACTGGCCATTCCCTTACATTAAAAGGGAAAACAGCCAAAAAATAAAACATATGTTGTGCCTCTATATAAACAATCAATATAAATTACTGAATTTCTACACTGAACCAGAAGGAGGTTTCTTGAGGATTTTCTTGTGGTTCCTTAGTATCTTTGTTGTGATTTTTTTTTAATTTATAAATTTATTTTTTCCATTTCTTTTACACTTTTTGTTAAGTTTTGTTCTTAACTATCTTTCAGGTAGGAGATACAAACTTCACTCTTAGAATAGTTTCAGTATTGCAATAAATGATGCTAGTGCCCTAGAAGAAATTATACTGTGTACTTCTGATGGGGGGCATTTCTTATTTTATAAAAACACTGATCAGTATGATATGATATACTAATTCTATGGCAAAACCTTCTGTACAAGGTTCTGCATTTGCCTTGTTTGGAGGCAGAGTACAGAAGCCATCTCAACTCTAAAATAGTATCTTTGCTGCCACCAAGTCATTGCACCATTGTTTGACTACAGTGACATTCAAAATGGGCACAGAAATGTAGCTTCTGTGATATTGCCAGACTAAGATCTCACATGTAGGTGGTTTCGATTAACTAATTTACTGAAATTGGCCTCCTGAAAAAAAAAACCCAAACTTATTTCATAACAACAAATTGACAGGCTACCCTTTTTGGAACTAGTAGGGGAGGGAAGAAAAGGGAAAGGGGAAAGGGGAAAGTAAAACATGCACTGCACTTGTAAGTGTTCTAAGTGCCCTCTTGAAAATATCTTTTCTTTTTTTTCAAAATGTTGTAAGTTTGCAAACTTCTTGTATGCAATATCAATGACATGGAGAGACCCCAACATGCATTCAGGGAAAACTGGGCCACCAAAACTCAGCCAAAGCAGAGACCAAAATGCAGACTGCAAACAGCCGACCTACAGATGCAATTCCTTTACCAACTATGTGAATTCTCGATTTATGGAAATATGAAGTAAAAGGTCACCCCCTTGGGCATCAAAGACTTTTTATCAAGGAAATGGAACAAGAACTAAGGGAAAACAAATGTTAATGTCATGCCCAAAACCACAAAACATTTTTATTGCCAAAATTGCTTTGAAACTAACAAGGCCAGGCACATGATATCAGCTCAATATATTTCAGAGCTGTGGATTGCAAGGCACCTAATTCAAGTAACAAAACACAAGGTACACACGGCTAGGTGCTTTCCTTCAAGAGGCAATTAATGTGGACAACATGACATTGACAGTATTAACCATAGGAGAGATGGAACTGGAACACTCTCCAGAAAACACAAAAAAAAAAGAATGACAATTAATAGTAGTAGCCAAAAGGGAAAATGAGATCCCCACACTGTACATCCAAACTAGAAAGTTTTCAGATGACACAAAACTAGGAGGAGCTGTTGACTCCCTTGAAGGCAGGGAGTCCCTGCAGAGAGACCTTGACAAATTAGAGATATGGGCCGTCACCAACCATATGAAGTCCAACAAGGGGACGTGCCGGATTCTGCACCTGGGATGGGGAAACCCTGGATGCTCGTACAGACTGGGGAATGAGATGCCTGAAAGCAGTGCCATGGAAAGGGACCTGACGGTCCTGTTCAACGGCAAATTGAATATGAGTCAGCAGTGCCCAGGCAGCCAGGAGAGTTGGGGGGCATCAGGCAAAGCATCACCAGCCAGTGGCCTCACCTTGAATATTGTGTGCAGCTTTGGGCACCACAATGTAAGAAAGACATTAAGCTCTTAGAGAGTGTCTAAAAGTGGGCAATGAACGTGGTGAAGGGCCTTGAGGGGAAGCCGTATGAGGGGCGGCTGAGCACACTTGGTCTGTTCAGCCTGGAGAGAAGGAGACTGAGGGGAGACCTCATTGCAGTTTAAAACTTCCTCATGAGGGAAAGAGAGGGTCAGGCACTGATCTCTTCTCTGTGGTGACCAGTGACAGGACCAAGGAAATGGCCTGAAGCTGTGTCAGGGGAGGTTTAGATTGGATATTAGAAAAAAGTTCTTCCCCCAGAGAGTGGTTGGGCATTGAACAGGCTCCCCAGGGCAGTGGTCACAGCACCAAGCCTGACAGAGCTCAAGAAGCATTTGGATGATACTCCCAGGCACATGGTGTGTCTCTTGCAGACGGTCCTGTGCAGGGCCAGGAGTTGGACTCAATGATCATTGCTAGGTCCCTTCCAACTCAGCATATTCTGTGGTTCTGTGACAAAGAATCAATACTGAGGGGATAACCCAAAAGAACTTAAAAGGTACAGGGAACTGTTACAGTAAAATTAAGATAAGGTGAAAAAAATATAGTTGCTTCCATGGATTTTTAGCACTTATATTAGATAATATAAAATACTATTAAGTGAATGAAAAATTCAGTACTGAATATTTTATAAAACATGCAATGAAGGCTATTTATCATGTTCTTCCGGTAAAACAAATAGCCTTTAGAGGGAAGTTTTGGAAGTTTAAAAGACCATATCAAGAAGAAAAAATCTGGAAGTAATATTTAGGTAGAGAATGGAGTCTATGCCAGTTATAAAAAACTTGCAAATTAATGAACAGCAGAGGAAAAGAATAAATAATTTCTTGTTTACAAAAAATACAAATACAACACAAATACAAATATAAAAATGTATTCAAAATATAGTTAGAGAATATTGGACACTTTCTAAACTTCTCGTTTAGGAGATTAGAGATGGGAAATAAATCACCTTTTAGCTCTACAAAAATTATCAGCTACTCCTATGTAAAAATGTAAAATTTGGTGATAGCAAAATGCAGCATTTGACATGAGACTCTTCTGTAACATTGGCTACCAACATACCATAAGTACCAAACAAACTGGTAGTGTAGAAAAAAAAATGGTCTTTTCCTGTCATTTTAATATTAAAAAAAATCTAAGAAATTAATAAGGCACAGCTTATTTTTACAATACATTTCCTAAGGTTTCCTTTCTATAAAAATATTTTTTAAGTGTCACCAGGATATGGTGCTCCATGCCAAACATAACAAGCAAACAAAGGTCTTTTGGTAACAAAATTGAGACTTAGTAACAGTAAAGTGTTTTGTGAATAAGTGAGTTTGATTTATATTTGGTAAAAAGAGGAAGACACACTAAAATAAAATTGGGAGAAAAGAAAACAAGTGTTTTGTCTCACTATTTTTAAACTATTTTTAGTATTGGTTTAAAGAATTTTAGAAATTTCCCAGGTTGCTTAATTGATTTTAATTGCCAATGAACTGAAAAGGTACTACGTTACTTTACTGATAAAGTAGTGACTTGCAAGGGAGAAAAATGTGTCTATAAAATAGATTTCAGTCCAGCTGAGACTCATAGACCATCAAAGAGTATAAGAACATGAGGGAACCAAATTACGATTTCCACATGGCACTGTTCCAACATACCTAAACATATATCTTGGTCTACCCCACTCTCCTTATCCACCCCATCACACACACACACACACAGAGATATTAAAACCATCATTGCGAAAAACACACAGTTTCCAATAAAAGGACTTATTTGTTGGAAGTAGTTTTCAGCCAAATCTTTCCTCAGACTTGCCTGCCAGCTGGCCATATCCAAAGGGAAAAGTGGCTGACATGCTTTGGGAGGGAGAGGGAACTAAGGGTGTCTGACACGTTGTTTCCGAAGGCCTGACAATGGCTGTTGTCTGAGTTACAGCTTGAATATAAATACTTTATTAGAAAGAAGAAAAATTGGTATATTAATCAGTAATGCCAACTGCAGCTTGTCAAGAACACATTGCAAATAAATCAAACTAAACATTTTATTAATTTTGGTAATACTAAAAAGAGTAACAAATGCATTTTTGCCATCCCCACTTTGCAAAAACACAGACTAATCATTCAGGTCAATAGTAAAACTCTTCATTGACTTTAAAGACAGCAGATTCCTTCTCAAAAGCACTTTAGAGGGAAAAATCTAAGCTTCAAGCTATGATGATTACTTGAAGTACTTTCACCAGTTTATATTTTTGGAACCCTTCTGGCAATAACTCTTCCCTTTAAACCATTTCCCAAGTCACAGCTTGTTAGAGAGAATGTTAAATGAGGATATAATGTTTTGGGAAAAGGGTAGGGAAACCAAAAGCCATAAGAAATAAATAACAAATAGGAACATTGTTTTAGTGACCTATAGTCTATTAAATTTTTTCCAGCAAATATTGTCAACCTTTTAGGATTTGGTCTCTAATGATGCCTTTTGTCATGGCTTCAGGGGGCCATGTGCCTATTTCATGAGTTTGCCTTATACAAAGTAGTAGGGAACTGTAATAAAATTCAAATAAAGATACAGCAGAAAAAGAAAATTATCTTAAAAGTTAATAACCAAACAGTATAAAAGAAAATATTGGGAAAGAAACTGATAACACCCCCGTTGCCAAAATTTGGAGATGTAGATTGCTTTTGGATTATTTGTCATGCAGCTGAAAAATACACCTATTTACCCTGTCACAGACTGACCACAACAGACAAAAAGTAAAATTTAAAGAGAAGTAGAGAATCATTTCTCATCCTATTCCATAACCAAGTAAAACAACTTTCCTATACAAATATAAAGCTTGAATGAACAGGTACCACACAGAAGTATGCATAAGGAACACATGCAAGCCCAAAGACTGGCGCACAGAATTACTGCAGCAGTTTAAAGGAAGTTTGCTAGGAAACCAGCTGCTTTTTCTTACCTATACAGCCTCCAGTTGCAAAAACATAAGGACACTTTCTCCTTTTCAATATATCAGGTTAATAGAAACAAATATACAGTTAAACATCTCCTCTTTTGCTGAACCATCCATCAGTATTTCCTTCACCCATGGAGTCAGGAGTTTTCAGGTGCAATCCAATTTTTAAATACCATGAGACTGTAAACTAAATCTACTAGCTTGTCTTTTTTATTTTTTAATATGTTGAGTTCCTTCATTCCTTCATTAATCAGATGGGTTTTTATAAAGATAAAAAAAGCCAAATCTGAGGTTTTGGACTGTTCTGATCAGCTTCTTAAATTACTGGCTTTGCAAAGACAGAGAAAACCTAAGTGCTAAGGTTAACCACATAATTACATACCATTTAAATCTTTTTTTCCCCCCTACTTCAAAACAATTCATTACTACACAAAGTTACAGCATTTTGAAGTCAGCTGTTAGATCTGAGCTCTGGAATTCATTCAACTGAATCTTCTTGAAGTGACATTGCTTGTCAAAAATCATCAGCCAATCAAATACTTAAACTGAAGTGAGTTGTCCTCTCAAATTAAAATGATACTTTATCCTGCTTTTTCCATACAAAAGTTGCATTGTGCTTCTCCATCAGGATCAACTTGATTTTCAGAAACTTTATCACAACCCAAGTATTTACCCCTCCGTCTTCCACAGGGCAAGACAGAGAGGGCATGGAATCAAAATTCACTTCAACGAGTTGACATAATTTGAAGGAATAACAAAATAGGTGAGAATATTTCTATTCTGTTCTAAGATGTCTTCATTTAAAATCAGATGGGAAACAAAGTGGAACTCATGCCAATTTCTAAAACCTCAGTGTTCACTCTCCTGCAGCTCCTCCTTTCTTCCCTTGTTCCCAGACATGCTCACATATTCAACTTCAGGGCTATAAATTTTATCCTGTTTAATAAAAAGTGTTACATAACTCTTCGATGAAGATTTTACTGTAAGCAGAATGACAGACCTGCATGCTGGTCCCTTCCCAACAACAATTTTTTTGGCATAATTAGCCCAGCCCAAACAAAACTTTTCTGAAAAATGAGATCCCAACCCTTGGTCCAGTCTGCCAGAATACTGTACTTAAGTCTTGCTTATTGCTCATGAATCACATTTTCCTCTAAAAAGAGCTTACACTTAAGAATCTTACTTTGGGCAAAGGTAGAAGAGGGCCAAAATCATTAAAAGCAACAGCTGATTCTTCAAAAGGAGCAGTTTAGTAATGTCTGTCCACTTAGTTTGTTACTGCAACTCTTCACTTGGTGATGAACCGAATGTTACAAGTCTAAGACCAATTTCATTTCTAAATAACAATCTTAGACTACAAATTTCTGAATAAGTGGAACAGCAGAGAAAAAGCTGAAAAGGCACAGAAGGAATATTTTGTCAAAACACAAACTAATCCACCTTGCATCATGGGACTATAGCTGAAGAGAAATCCTACTGCAAATATTAGAGGCTTGGCTGAGAAATGCAGAAATGGGCTTCTCAGACTTTCACATTGCTCTGCTGAGAGCCATACAGCCCAATAGGTAGGAAAAGGGTGCTTAAAAAGGTGTGAAGGTAAAAGACAGTCCTGAAGACAGGACAACAATTTTTTGCCTGAAGTACAGGTGCCAATCTGTTAGAGAATCCTGAAATACTCAGAGCTCTAAAGATAATACCCAGATACTGAAGCCAAGTAGTAAGATGAAGCATAAATAAGTGTCAAAGAAACTGGATTATAAAATTAAACAAGTATATATATTTTAATGTCTGCAAATTGTTTCTTTCAGGAAACATTAGGCACTAATAAAGAGTGCCTTCAGGCTTTTGTATCACTGGATATATCAGAGGGATTTTTTCCTAGCAATTCAGGGAGTTTATGCCTCTGGGTACTACTGCTGTGATTTCAAAATAGAATTATCTGATGCTATGTGATTTCTTGAATCATTAGTTTTCCATCTCTTCTAACTTATTTTCCATCTTTTTTTTTTATTTATACACACACATACGGATACAAGCTGCCACACAGGATTAATGAAGAGAGCCTTAGAAATAAAATATTGATATTTTCTTAAAAACTATTAAATATATATACACCTGATGTCATCATCTAGCATGATATTCCTAATTAATATTTGCATGCCAAATTCACCTCTGACTTACATTGCAGGAGGCATTGCTGCATCCTTGCCCTGATACACTACCATCACAAGATGAGTAGTGTGTAAAACATTCTTCTCTAACTTCTAAATACTGTTAACAGGTAACAGGAATACTTGCATCAGTTATTGAAATCAGCAGACATCATAAGTTTTAAAAACTACATAGGGAGCTGCAACATTGCACAGAAAAGGACCTTAAATTACTGAAATTAGGGTTAAGATTCTGCCACTCTTTCCTAAATGAAAAACTTTTCCAGATAAAACTCAACACTACTCCTGTTAGAAAACTAATGTCAGAAAGGAAGTGCAAGGATTAAAAAAATAAAGAGGGTGGAGTGTAAACTTTAAAGACTTTTCAGTAGTGTGCTCCATAGTACCCCATCTTAACTCAACAATGCTGAAGGTTTTCCAATTATTCTTAACAGGAAGCAGATGTAAAACCCTGAAAAATTTTTGGCTGTGTTTTTTTGGGGGAGTTTAGGGGGTTTTTTTTGGTTTTGTTTTCTTGCAAGTGTGGAATCAAGACCCCAGTCCTAATCATAAGATGATCTGAACATCACCTTCATTCTTGTAACCAGTGACACGACTTGAGGAAGTGGCATGAAGCTGAGTCAGGGAAGGTTTAGTTTGGATATCAGGAAAAGGTTTTTAACTCAGAGGGTACTTGGGCACTGGAACAGGCTCCACAGGGAAGTGTCACAGCACCAAGCCTGTCTGAGTTCAAAAATTGCTTGGACAATACTCTCAGGCACAGGATGTGATTCTTGGTGTGTCCTGCACAGGGCCAGGAGTTGGACTTAATGATCCTGATGGGTCCTTTCCAGCTCAGTATATTCTCTGATTCATCTAAAAGAAATGTCTTCTACTCAAACAGGATTGGTAGCCAAAAGATAGCCCATGAGATTTAACACACATAAACGGTATTGAAGTGTCAATAAAATAACTCTTCTGAGAAAAAAAAAAAGTCCTTGAATAGTCAGGTTGTAAGGAAGCTCTGACTTGTCTAAAGATACACAGTCAACCTATAGGAATGCATTATCATTTCTCCCGTATTCGTTCCAAAACAAGAAATACACATTTTTTTCTAAATAATCAATCTCATGCTGGTTCTGATCCAGCAAAAGATTTTATGTACAGTCTAACTTTACTCCCCAAGACCACAGGATTTATAAGAAGGCCTAAGCAGTTTGGAGAGCTATGATGTAATTTTGATTAGGAACAGACTCAATTTCCAGCAACTGTGTACAATACTGACTAAGATTGCAAAACTGCACACAATCTCGGACTAGTTGAGACAGTTCATGTGAAAAATCTTTTGAAATCAGAAAGAAAGGAAGTAGTGGGGCTTAGGGGAACAAGTAATCTGAAGACTGTACTTCAAATGGACAAATACTATCAAAGAGAGATGGTGAAATAAAAAAATAACATTTAATGATTTTAAACTCAGTAATCTAATAAGAGGTGAACTACTTTTAAAAGAGACCAAGAGTGATATGACTAGAACAAACATAAACTCTAACCTGAATGCAGTTAAAACTTGCAAAGCAAAAGCTTCCAAGTGAGAAAGAACCAAGAAATCAAGAGTGAGCAGGACAAATCCCACAGGTTTCACCTACTTCACAAAAAAAGCATGAGATAGTAAGTGGGAAAAGCTACTGCTCAGGTGTTTTAGGTCTAAAATAGATGACTGTCTTTACATGTCATCAATGATAACTAAGACTAGAAATGCTGAGTGGAGAATGACAACTGCAGAAGGTATCAATCTGCTGTTGATCTACTTTTATGTTGTTTTTTTAATAGAAATAATACGGGTTTTAATTGAAATACACAGCCTCAAGTCTGAAGACAAATAATGCAAAGAAAAGAAAAAAAAAAACAAAAAACAAAAAACCAATATCACCCATGAAGACACTACAAATTTGACTGCTTCCAGATGATTTTCATCATTTGTTAGATATAAAAAAAGGAAGGAACAATACATTAAGGCCACATAGAGCTCAGGTTACACATCAGTTGGGACTTCACACTTCCTTTCCTTAATTTGTAGTCTGGGATCATGCTACACAAAGAGCCACTCCAGCCAACAGCCCCATTTCCACTGCAAAGTGGGTCTGAGACATATTGCAAGGCTGCTTAATTGTAATATATATCAGAGTATTGAGCACACCGGAATAAGAATAGAGAATTAGGGAACAATAAATCAGGTAGAATTAAGGGCAGAAGGAGGAGCAGGGAAAAACAATCAGATTTGGTCTTTCACTTAAATGTCACCATTGCCTGTTCTAACAGTAATGTGGTTGCAGATGCAACTCTAAGGATCTAGGCAAGATATCATTTTTAGCAGGAGAGACTTTATCAGTGCAACTAATGGAGAAAAAAGAAATGGACAGGCTTTTGGGCATATATCCCCTGCTTCAGGCTTGCTGTTCCTCCCAGACTTTGATCATCTGACAAAAATGAATAAAATAGACAAACAGATAAGTTCTGTGGCTGACATCAGACCTGAAGAAGGGTGTATGTGTCCAAAGAGTTTAAACATCATTTGCTCTAATGAAAGCTCTGTGAACCTGTTATTGTAAACCTTGCCTCAGTTCCTTTTCACATCCTGGATAACCTCTGAAAATTCCCTTAATTTAGATGCAAGGGAAGAAATACCTGCTTCTCCTCTTTTCTCTGCATTGTTTAGTCATGCAAAGACAAGGATCCAAAGTATCAAAATGGTATAGCGAAGATACTTGCACTTTGACAAGCTCCAGGAAGTATTAGACATTTCATGGGAAACAGACTTGTCTTCAGATTTGCAGACTGATTTACAGCTCAGGGTCAAATAAGCATTCTCATCTTCATTAGCAGCAAGTACCAAAACACACAAACAGCTGAAGATGCTTCTAACTTTAGTAAGAAAATAGAAGTCTAGACTTTGATTTGTCTCCTCAGTGCCTTACATTGGCTAGTCTATATCATAATCAATAATGACTTGAAATCTGAATACAGTTTGAATGAAGGAATTTCAAAGCTCACAAGGCTCTGTTCCCAGTAAGTCTGGTCTCTGTATAACGAAATGCATTCCTTCTGGCCTAATACTACAGACTTGGCAAAAGAAACGCCTTTGGTATGAGTAAAAATTCCAAACTTGAGTTTTGCAATTGCCCCTTCTAAAGGGTCATTTATTGTGCATGTTGTTTATCAGCATGTGTCTGAAATGAATGCTGCTTCAATGTGAAGCAACAGGAGGTCACATTATGATTGGAATGCAATCAGTAGAATTGCTTATGACTTGGTTTCCTCTCTAAACTGACAATCTATGCCACATCGGCTATTACATTAATGTTTTTTGCATTACTAAAAAGGAGAGGGAAAAACCCCAAACCTTTACAGTGTGCAGCTGATACGTTTTCTTTAACTAAAAGATCACATGAGCTAAACAAGACACAAACAGTTCACCTTTAAAATACCAAACCATCTGGCAGGCTGTACCATGATAAATCTTAATGATAAATGTCTTCGTTTTGATGTTACAAAGGAAACACAGATCTGCTCGGTTTTGGCACAGCTGAAAGCACACTTGGCAACAGTCGAATAGAACTCAGATGTTCAAAATATAGAAAGAGATATAAAAAAAAATATTTTTTTTTACTGCATTTTACCAGCTATACAGCTTAGATCAGTTTGTTGTTGTGCAACTAGAGGTCCTGAGTTTTCCAAAGAAGCCTTTAAAAAAGGTTTTTACTGTATTGTTTTAGTTGGGGTTTGTTTCTTGGGCTTTTTTTGTTTGTTTTTAATCTCTATAATTTCATCCTCATCCAGACAAAGCAGAAAGCTTGAAAGAGGCATGCTAGAAACTATGACATCCTTTGGTAACTCAATTCATATTTTGTCAGTGTTTCATGGTTATTAAGGAAAAATTAAAATGAGAATGGAAAATCTGAAGTATTATGGCAAAAAATGATCACAGAACACTTAAGATTGGAAGAGACTACAGTGGTGTCATCCAGTCCAACCTCCCAGCTCAAGCAGGATCATCCTAGAGCACACAGCAAAGGATTGTGTCCAGACAGTTCTTGAACATCTCCAGTAAGGGAGACTCCACAAACTCTCTGGCCAGTCTGTTCCAGTGCTTGGTCACCTGCACAGTAAAGAAGTTCAGGTGAAATCTGCCCATTGCCTCTTGTCCTATTGCTTGGCACCACCAAGAAGAGCCTGGATCCATCTTCTTGGCGCCCCCCCTTCAGATACTTATAGACATTGATGAGGAATAACAAAAGCTCTAATTTTAGGGAGAAAAAAAAAGGTCATATGAATTTTACCGTATCTGAGCATAAAACTTCTGCAGTTACCCAAAGGTACAAACCCAAGTTGTGGTATAAAATTTGTGTTAATTTTATCATGCCAATTTTTCTAATATAAGAAGGCAAGTACTGAACCTTCCATTCAAACCAATTAATGACACCTAAAAATATCAAACAAACCTCAATAAAGCAGAGAGAACTTTCAATTAAAGTTTCTAAAAACATAAAAATAATTTGGTAAGGGTTTGGTAAATTGCAGTAAAGGTGAAAAAAATCTGTTATCTTTCAACATTTTTACCAACTGTTGCTGCATTTCTATGGATTAGGAAGGGTATTCCTGTTTCTTTTCCATGTTTAGCCAAACAAGATAGTACCTACAAGTAATTTCTCAAAACTTCTCTCTGTAATGTCTAAGGTATTTAAGTAGTCAGCCCTGAATTCCCTCTCCTTATATATTGACCTTTGATTTCTAAAGCCCATTTCAATGTAAAGGTTCTATAAGTGAATTTGAAGGCTTTTCTCCATTGCAGTTTTCCCAGTACACCCCTTCTGCTTTTACATCACTCGATTTCTTTCCATTTCCTCATTCTAGATACCACAGAAAATCATCCCAGTGATAATTCTGTCTCCTTCCATTAGACAGTTGCAGATTCTTTTTTGGCCAGTGATACACATTATTTTCACTTTTCTTCAAGAGTTCTGTCTGCTAGGCCCTGCATTATTTTCTTTTTTTACCTATTCTCCATCTGTTTCTGGATATTAGTTTTATTTTTCTCATTCCATTCTACTGTTCACCTATTTATCAGTACTGAAAGATGTGAGTGATTCTTCTATGCTCTTGTTAATATATACAGTACTTAATTACTCACAAATGCTTTTACTCCCATCCAACCAACACTCTTCCTGTTACCTAGCAAAGACAAAACAAGAATCTTTTATTTAACTCTTCTATTAGTGTTTTCCTAGGTATCTAACTATTTTCATTAAAATGTATTGAACTCCTAACAGACTACAGTCACTTTTCAAACAAGTTGCTCCAGTTCTTACAATATTCAGATCCCCACTTATGGACGGTAAAATAAGGGTTACACATTTCCAGTCCCCAAGTGCTTGTATTTTCCAGTCCTACCATATAGTAAACTTCTAATTTTACTATTCACTCTCACACATATTGGGGAATGTCATGACACAAACATATACTTTCTAGGATGGTCTCTGTTAATCTATTTATATTATTCACCTTTTCCTAAAATTTTAGCCTGCCTTGTTTTCAAGATTAATATTATTTTTAGCCTGTTTAGTTCTCCTATGTCCTCACAAATAATGTTCCGCATCATCAACAAAGATCATAAGAGGCTCATAGCATCACTCAAATTTTGCATTAAGGATTAGGATGTCAAGTGATAAAAGTGATGGAATTAGTATGGGGTCTGGCAGAGACAAACAGAGAGAACTACAGGACTGCACTAAGCAAATGTCATAAAGACAAAAGATTTTGAGGCAAATCCAAGGGACCCATAATTAAAAAAACGTAGTTTGCACTACTTTGGCATACAGAAATACAGAAATAGGTATATGGAAAAGCACAGGAGCACAGAAAATTTAGGCAGCATCTGTGATTTCACAAGATGATCCATTCATCTTCCCATCATTTATTTCTACTTTCTTTTGGATCCAAGTGAAGAATTCAACATGCAATTCACACTTAGTTCTTGTTCAGCCAAATGACATCCGAGCATTCTAGCAGGAAGCATATAACTTAGTCAAATTGTGATATTATCTTACTTCTTGCTTTGCATGTACTGTTGTTCTGGGAATTGCATCCAGAAGAAGGTAGTAGAGAATTGAATCACGTCTCTTTCATTGCTCAATTTGAATTTCATGGTGTATGCCATGTGGGTAAATACCTAACATCTCTCAGAAAACTACAATGGGATAACTCCTTAGGGAGATTAAGTCATTACCCTCTTACAGTGATTACAGCATGCCCGTGAAAGCTTAATCCAAATGGCAAGATACTTTTTCCTCAGCAATTACTAGGATATAAAGAGACAGGAGATCAATGTTTGTATTGATGCTCTTTTCTAAAATTTACATTTTTATCTTATTGTAAAGACTTCTGCTGTTTCATTTGCTTCAGAATCCAGTCTAACTTTTAGTATCCAAACTACGTGTTGCGGTTTAACCCCAGGCACACCAATTAAGTACCACAGGCACTCCCTCCTCTGTCCTCTTTGTGGAATGGGAAGAAGAATCAGGATAAAATAAAGGGAAAGCTTAAGGGTTGAGATAAGAACAGTTTAGTAATTCAACCAAAGTCAAATATAATAATAATAATAGTAATGAAAAGGAGAGCGGAATAAAACCTCTGGACTGCTGCCCAGCCCGTCCCCCAGCAGTGATTGGCCTCTCTCAGCCAACATCTCCCCTATTTATATACTGAGCAGGACATCCTATGCTCTGGAATATCCCTCTGGTCAGTTCAGGTCAGCTGTCCTGGCTGTGCTCTCTCCCAGCTTCTTGCGCACCTGCTCAGTGGCAGAGCAGAGGAATCTGAACAGTCCTTAATTTAGAGTAAGCACCACTTAGCAAAAACTAAAACATCACTGTGTTATCGACATTATTCTTATACTAAATCCAAAACACTGCGCTGTACCAGCTACTAGGAAGAAAATTAACTCTATCCCAGCTGAAACCAGGACACTATGTTAGACTTTTAAGTAGACTTTTGAATATTTTCTTAAATGCTTGATAGGTTTCGTCTTTCATAGGTATCATTGCTGAAAAGTGGGAAAAATTATTTGTGAAATACAGAACTTTTCTTTTTTTTTTATACTGTGTTAATAACGTAAAAGTACCAGAAAAAAAGTCAAGAACTTTTCTCTAGTTTCAAATATTGCTTTGATAAAGTTTTTACATACCCAGGATATTTTCAAGATTGAGAAAGCTCCCTTCAAAAGTTTGGATTGTAATCTTGGAATTTTTGCAGGAAAATTTTAACAAGACAACAGGTCATAAAGTTTCCAAATTCGATTTTTACTGTTTGTTAATTTGATTGTTTAAAATCTTCATTCCTTACATTTTTAATGCTACTGAATCTGATGGTATTGTAGTTAATGTTTTAAGAACTTACTGTAATTAAATCTTAAATAATTTTGAAAATTTCAAACACTACATTCGAATTTTAATTTTTAAAAGAGAAAATGAGGACAACAAATATATTCCTAGAAAAAGTTCAGTTTTCATTCACTTCCTAAACCAAGAGTACTTAAGTATCCAGCTTTTCTGCAGCAGCATTTAGCTCTAGCTTGATCAAGTTCTCTGTTCCACAGCAAATACACAGTACGGTAAGTTGATCTGTACATGAGCAGTAGGTCCAGACTTTAAGTGTTAATTTTATAGCACATTTACAGAGCTAAGCCTTGGCCCATTCATGAAGGGCTCACGGGAAAATGACTATCCAGGAACAAGCTGTCACTGCCAGAACAATTCAGGCTACAGCATACTCCATGCCAGCATTGGAGGGGCTCCTGAGAAAGGGAGCAGCCAGAAACAGAAGAGAGGATGGACAAATTGGTCTAGCAGGCCACATATGGCTGGAGGCATCATATGGGTACCCCTGTTGGAAACCATAACACTCTATAAGCTTCATAATATAAGCACTATTACATTCACACTGAAATGCATTGCCCTATCTTTATCCCAGATGCTGCTATCTATTTCAGATCAAGCAGGGAAGGGTATAATATTTCTTTGACAATTTATATGCAGATCAAAAGCATAAAAAAATAGTAATAACCATGATGCTTAATAACACTTTTCCCATTCATTTCTTGTATGAATGAACGCACAGAAAGTTCCTCCTCACTTTCCAGTGGTGCTGGTTGCAGTATAAAATGAAACTTCAAACGCCTCATCTGTCCATTCTTTCTTGCAAAAGAAAAAGTGCTAGTCATAGCTCCTGCTTAGGTAGATGATAGAAGGTGATAATCTGTTCTGGAATGTCACACCTAATATCTACTTTAGGTGTGATAAGCACTAAATTCCAAGGAGATTAGCACTATAGAATCCACTAAAAGAAAACTTTGGTATTGCAAGAAGGAAGCCCAAGGATAAAGTTAATAAAAACATATAGGAACATTATGTAAATTCATCAATTTTTACTCTAATCCATGTTTCCTGTCAGCAAGCTTCTAATAAGCTTCCACACAGATGAAATTTCTACCAAATGATGCAGTGTTTTCTGAAAATCTACCACTTGCCATGATGTGGAGTAGAGTTAAATATTAGTTAGTCTCTTGTAAAAGAGCAGCAGTCATGGAATTCATAGTGACCAAGGTGATATATAAGAAGTTGCGGTCTAAAAGAACTATAATACAACTATTCATTTTATGTTATTCTAAAAACAGTCCATATAATGTCTATAATCTTCATATTGACACACTGACAGAAACCAATCTTGAACATAGAATTATTAAGTTCTTCAGAAGTCAGTTCAGATAATTCAGCTCAGGCAAAATGTTCAGAGAAAGGCTAAGAGCCTGAGAATGCAAGTCTCAGAGGGGTAACCTAATGGCCCATTTCCACATGGACAGTTTCTGACCTCAGTTGGATCACACTGCATATCACAGTTGTGCTGTTTCCAAATCTTCCTAGATAAAAAAATTGTCATTTGAAACAGAGAGGCAAAATGCAGGATACAGTGTCTGAGTCCAAAGTGGTGAGACACAAGCATTAAGCTCTGGTCTAACAAAGACAGAAGGAAAAAATGCAGTTCTGTTGGAATACACTAATTGACTTAAATGGAATAATGGGAGGAAATATTCATTCTGTTTCATAGGTTACAAGAAGGAATGTGAAACCATAGATAAATTTTATGACTTCAAACATGTTTATTGAAGCTATTCATCCCTTATAGTCTAAGGGCTACATTAAGGTTCATATTAGTAAGGGCACAGCATCTTCCTGCAGATAGATAACCAAGATAATTCTATTCTTTGGTAATAATAATAGCATACAAAACTACAGGTGCGATAACATGAATTATCTGAATATTCCAGAATGGATATAGAACATGGCAAAGTTGTTGATATGACAACTCACCAATATTGTGGAATTTTTCTGAGAAAGGGGAACATATGAAAATCCCTTCAAATAACAAGGTAAAATAAAATTAACAAAACGGAGTACATTTTTAAATCATATCCAACCATCAGCATCATCAATCAAAAACTTCATTGTGTTCATTTAAAAAGAAATACCAGCCACAGGAGATACTTTATCACATTCAAATTTTAGCAAACAATATACAAAACATTGCTGGCAATCCACAAGGAAGGAAATGTATCTGCAAAGGACAGTGAACTTTGTGAGATAGTAACTGTCTGCTAGTGTTCTGATTGATTTATGTCTGGATTCTGCTTCTCAGCATATTGTTGAAAATGTTGAACTTGCAACTGCACAATTCCTTGCGTCATGGACCACTTTATTATGGTAGTGCAGAGGCAAGCAGGAGGACTGATAATAAGGATCATGATGTATGTACATGATATTATTAGTTGTAGAAGCAAATATATATTCAATCATTATGCAAAGGCTTCCAGTCAGGAATGGAGAGATGTGGGAGATGGAATCCGAAAACGGAAGGAAAAAGACTCTCTCTAATGAAAGATTACTGATATTCTGCCACTAATTATTAATGTGAAAACATTCCACAGGAGTCCACAGTAAAAATATAGAGTGCTTTTTTTTAAAATATACTGAATTAAAATTTAATGCCTAAAAGAAAAGTTCTTCCTGAACAGAAATCAGATCTCTCTAAATTTTAGTTTCTTCCTTGAAGATTAATAACTTAGTTTAGTATTTCCTGCACTTATTGATGGAAACTCATGTTAGAAATATTCGCAGCATAAAGCCAAGATTTCCTATAATGTCCCAAATTAGTTGGCTACCACAGGTTTATGGATTATTAATGCATCTCCTGTTGGCATTATGCCTTATACCATTTTTCATTGAAATATTAAACCGAATTCAATCTTTTCTAGAGTTTTAGTAACATAAACCTTGCAAACAGCATTAACCCCTGTTCCAAGAGTCTCTCATTCAATAAGTCTTTTAGGCATATGCTTAAAATCATCCATATTCAGCAAAAGACAAAAGCACGTCATGGAATTTAAGTGACGGTTCAGATGTTTTGCTGAATTAGGGTAAGTAATGTAATTGTTCCTATTAAATAATGTTTCACAATATGAGGATCAGTTTTTAAATAATGATGTTTACATTAGTAAATTGAATTCAGATTTTTTTAATTGAAATAAATAATTTAGATAATTAAACATAAACATTCATGACTATTTTTGCAACTAAGAATTAAGACTTTTCATGTCATTCAGGCAAGGCTATAGAACTGAATACTAGGTAGAAATTTCTTCTAATATGAACTCACTGCTAAAAAATCTTGCATCACATTAAAATTCTTAGTGTTACTAAGCTTTCTAGATCATCAACAAGGACAAATAAATACAAAAGAAGTAGTTATCTATGTTTTGTTTAATCAGAGTGCCTGATTAGATTAACTAAGAAAATATAGATAACACACATCACAAATATATATATATCCACAAAACTTAGCCTCTCATTCCTCATGAAAGGCCCAGTAAAGTACTAATATAGTTAGAAACTTTTAAATTAATTATAAAATTTAATAAATCTTTCTTTCTATTTTTATGCTCCCCATTTTTATTCTTATGCAATAATTATTATTTTATGGTTTACAATTAGAAACTGCAATATATTTTATAAATTATTAGCATTTTACCGCTTTCATATTCAAAAATCTGAAGATACTAGCAAAGAGTTTAGAGAGGTTAAATTGCTATCCTAACAATCCCTCCCTGATGAAACAAAAAGGCACCAACATTCCTTCCAGATGTGCAATAAGAAGAGAGAGTCCCTTTCTTCCCAGAGGATGCAAGAACTCGGAATTTCAAAGGCTGATGCCAGGAAGCCTTGCCAGATATACTTCACAAAAAACGTTTGATAAATTATTATGCTGAGCATCAACTTTTCAGATAAGTGACTGAAAATAAACTCATTTATATCTCAATGGAGAGTATAGATTTTCTTTTTTCTTTGGGAACTTGAAGTATGGAGAAAGCTGTTGACCATTCCACCTTTCACTGAACTAACAAAATTTTACTAAAAATCTGTTGCTTTCCAAGCCTGCTTTAACTGTGTCTCAATAAATTTAGTCAGAGAGGAAAGATATCCCCAAAAATTCTTACACAACAGTATGACAACTGATTTGTAAACTGCCCAAATCTGTACAATCTGTAAGATGGAAATCATTGATCTGCAACATTAAGCATATAACTAACAATCTCTATGTGACTTCAAGAATGAAAAGAAAGGAAGCTGCAAAACATGGTTTCAGTGTTGATTATCACAAATATAAACAAATATGATTACAACATGGGCTGTGAATAAATATTGACATGGATGACTGTTACTTAAAAATCAGCAGTGTAGTAACTTTTATCTGAAAAAATCTTCTGTGATAAAGCAGAAGCAACAAATAAGAAGCTTTTAATTTCTCAGCCATGAAAATTCATCTCGCACTTTCGGGTATAGGAAAACCTAACCTCCACTCTGCAGTCCTAGTATCTACATGCAATAACATGTCTCTACATGAAGAAAGACACAAAGCATTTTTTTTTTTTACTGAGGAGGACAAACTAAGAGAGAACTTTCAAGCTCATTTTAAGAATTGGCCAGCAATCACACAGCTTCATTTTGCATGCCTACAGAGATCAAAAATTATTTTTTACTGAACAGAACCGAAATAATTACAATTTCAGAAAAGACTTCATAATGGCATTATCACCTATGAAAAGTCAGAAAGATTTGAAAAAAAAAAAGTATGATCAGGAACAATCTAAACGTAAGGTAATCCTTCCAAATAGTGCAGACTTGTTATGTTTCTGCCTTCATCTTTCTCCTCTTGTCCCCTACATGCTTCTTAATATTTCTGGCATTATTCAAATTACTTAAATAAAACTTGTACATAAGAAACTCTTTTGGCTAAAACACGAGGGCTTATTACCACATTTCTTTACTGGCACAAAATCTGAGAAAAGACTCAAGGTGCAAATGATCTGCAGCCTATTTAACATCATGGTTATTTATTTTTATGAGCACTCATTATTACTCTTTACCCTAAATTATAGGTACATTCCTGGCTCCATTTCCCACTGTTCTGTAATCTTTATAATAATATGGTTTTTCAGATTTCCAAATCTTCCTCAATACCTCATCAATCAAAAATGCACGTAACATCCACTAGCTGTTATACTGGGCAGAGAGAGCAAACCATGGAACCACAGCTTGGAGAACAGATAAAGACTTTACTCATATCCCAGGACTGGGATACATGCCATAGGCTTTGGTAGCATTTACTAAGAAAACCTGTTTTGCAATATCTTGGAGTCTTTGCATACAAACTGATATGCACTGAATTAGTGTTTAAATACCACCAGTCCTATTTTATTATGGATTATGTGCTGAACTAGTTCTGTCAAGTTTAAAACAGTATGCTATAATTTTGACTCAATCTAAGCCCATGCATCTTTTTCCATGGAAACAGTATTACAAGCATGCCCATTTCTCCTGTCACAGAAAATTTTCATGAATATTTTGATAAACAGCTGTTATGCAATAATAGTTCATAGCCATAATAGCATCAGCTACAGGAAAGAAATGGCACAGCATCAGAAGTGATGTCATAACACTTAATTATTTTTGTGGACAACTCAGAAAACTAGTGTGTGATTTTTGGACTTACTGGACAGGAAAAAACTTGTGCTTTGATGAAAAGGGTCTTGGCTTAATGCTCATCTACCCATTAAAGCTGAGCTGGGTTGCTGCCACTATCTTGACTATACCTTTAGAAAAGAGTGGGTTGGATGATAAAGTATTGTTCCTTTCCTAAAACTCTGTTTTGTAATTGTTAAAAAGAAAGGCTGTTCTAAAAAAAAAAGAGCCCGTTAGTAAAATAAAAGTATTTTTAATTACACTATATAATTAGATATTCAAATGAAAATAATTTCTTAAAACTCAAATTGTACATCACCAAAAAACAAAACAACCTAACAATCCACTACATATGAGATTCTCCTAGAAAGATCTTCAGGATTTAGAAAAAACTCTATAGATTACTTTGAAAATTGTAGCCTATCTGCATTGAAGGCTCCTTGATATGCTCAGGAAGATAATGATGTCAGATGCCCAACACTGTTAATCCTCACCTGCCTGCCTAGATCTCCCCTCACCTATTTCTTTTGTTTATTTTACACTTCATGAGATTTATTCATTAGGATTAACACCTTTGTATTGAACTACGCAGGCTTCAATGATTATACAGTACTTCCGGCCATGCTTAACTATGGTCTTTTTATGGGAAGTCTTAAAAGATACACAAATACATTGACAGATTGCAAAAATAGAAGATAAGTGACATGGGCAAGTCAGAATGATCCAGGACGGAGAACTAACCCTTGATACCAGGAAAAAAAGCACTTTGTACATAGCAGTGATAAAGGATATATCATTAAAATTACCTAGCAAGCATGTAGGCCTCTGACATGAGTATTTTCATTAGGTGGGGTGTTCTAGCTATTAAATCTGTGGTCCAAGAACTAGGATACCTAAAAC
The DNA here is from genome assembly GCA_013396775.1 of Cephalopterus ornatus. Classification (NCBI taxonomy): domain Eukaryota; kingdom Metazoa; phylum Chordata; class Aves; order Passeriformes; family Cotingidae; genus Cephalopterus; species Cephalopterus ornatus. The sequence goes on along the minus strand of VZRE01006460.1, from coordinate 219,566 downwards.
CATACAGTTCCACGGACATTTTGCCTTAACCACTGTACATGGTGCTTTCTGCCTTACCTTTTCAAATATAAAAGTAAGAAAATCAGTATTGCCTTTCTTTTATTCACTGCCTATCTTGTCCATTTCACTAAGTAAATGCATTGGGCCATGAATAACTTGACAACGGGACCATAAAAGACTTCAACATTCTCAACGTGACAATACAGGTGTAAGAGAAAAATGCTCTTGTTTATACATTCATAAGGAGGAAGCATAACATCCTCAAGGAGTATAAGGGAAACAGGAGTATCCTCAACTTTTCTCCAAAGCAGCATATATTTCATTAAAATTCTTCCTGTGAAGAAACATCAGCTTTTCAGTAAACATGCCATTTACATCAGTCGCACGATAAAACTATATAAAGATATACTTGGTAAGGTCCACAATTATGCTGCTGTAAAAGCAGCATAAATTCCTTTAGTTCCCCCTCCCCACCCATAACCACCTTTCTGATGTCAAACAGAGGGGAAAAAAGGTGAGGAGAAGGGACATGACACAACAACAAAAAAAGGCAATTCTCTCATGAGCTTCAGTAAGTAACCCTATTACGCTCACCTGAGTAGAGGATGCATATGACATGTTATTTCCACAAACATTCAGAGAGATTCTGATCCACCGTGGGTTGAAGTCAAGAAAAGGAAACACATCCCATGAGCAGAATTACTAAATCTTTCTCTAAACAAATACAAAGACTGGAGACGGCAGGTGCCAGACCCTTTGTTAATTGTGCCCCAAGGCTCTAAAGATCCCTGCCTCATGACATTAGATCAAGCTCTCTCTTTCCCTGCTTTCAAAATTCCTATTCTTTCAAGCTTATTCACTTGCTTAGGCAAGCTCCAAAGATTATTGCATTGTAAGTGCCCAGAGACACTCTACATAAAAGATACTTCATAAATGCAGATTGCTTCGTTAATCAGAACATCTTCACTCCCTCTGGCTTGCTATCCAAAGCAGTTCTTCAAGCCTTTGCCAGCACTCCTGGTTTTTTGTTTGTTATGTATTAAGCATCAAGGCAACAACATATGAAAGAATTAGTTTAAAAAACTTCATTCAAGTGTGCAACAAGCATAGAAAACATAGGAGGAGACTTTAAGTTAGTTGGGAGAATGTTCTGTAATTTCTCAAAAGCACATCCAAACTCATCAAATGCAACCCTATTATTTCCTGGGTTATACAAGCAACCTGTGTGATTGTCCTTACAGTTCCTCTGGCTTTACTTACTCAGATGTAAATTCTTTCATGTTTGTAAGAGATAACTCTCAATTCTGCTTGTCTAGGCTTCTCACAGGATATTAGAGTTACATGAGGGAAAAGGTAAAAGCGTGAGCTGACTAATGAAATCTGTGAGAGTGCACTTTTTGTCTAAATATTGGAGTGATTGTCAAGGAGACAGAAGCTCTGACCGTATTTCATTGTCAAATTATGATTGTCATTGTTCATAGACTAAAAGAAATCTGACAGCCATCCTAAGATTTAAGATTCTTAAGTATCTTTTCAATGACATATTTCTATGCATTTGATTATTGAAATTACAACATGATCTATTTCACACTGCCCCCCTTCCCCTTTTAATTTAAACGTGTTATCTATCAAGTTCTCATTAGAGAGGTTAAATCTCATCAAGCTGTTCTTAAGCATCTCCAAGTCTATTTTCAAATCAAGAACCACCAGAATAGTAGTACTGGTGATAATCAATCAAAACATTTAAACTACTTTAAAAGAGTAGCAGAAAGTTTGCATATGTCTTGGATAGAATTCACCCGTAGAGTTTGGCAAAAAAGATCAAAATACACAAAAATCAATATTTGGATGAAGGCCTTGCAGTATTTATAAGTTGGCACTACAGGAAAAGTTCATACTTATGAAGAAGTAATTCTCTTTCTGAGTTACTCTCCCAATATACTGTCAACAAACTTTTAAACTACTTGGGGTTACACTTTAGGATGTGGTACAAAACTGACTTATTGTCTATCTGTTGTGCTCAAAAAAATCTCTGCCCAGTTTACGTGTTTTGCCTATAGGAGAGGGAATTATACATGCTTCCACACTAACTAAATTTGCTTTCAAGATGCCTGAGCTTAGTAATAAGGAATATAGCTGTAGCTTAGTGAGCAGGCAGGGAAGCTCCATAGGGCCGGAGGGGCTTCCCTCAGCTCAGCAGACAATGGCTGACTAATACAGAGAGCATATTACACGTATGCATACACACAGCCTCTCAAAGATTTTAAATATATTGTGCACAAATACTGATCAGCAATTGATTTGGAATGAATTTATGAGAAGTATCAACACAGCAATAACTCACCACATATGACATCATAACCTCTACATGTATATGTATCTTGTTTCCCCTCTCCCTCAACATTTCATTACCCTACAAGTGAAGACTTGGCTGAAAATCTGAAAAGCCTCATCAGATATCCAGCCACATGTGCGTGGCTAAAACACCTGCAGGTAGTTGTCTTAAACCATAGACATGTCTAGCATGTGTATGGATTTCCTCCCCATAATCTGTGCAGGTTTAACTACAGCCAGGGGGAGAAACTACCTAGAGATTCCCCTCTTGTACTAACATATTTGCTTCCAACACAGTATGTCTAACCTACAGATCAGACAAATCATTCCCTAGACTAACTGAAAAATCTTTTCTATTAAGCTCATGAAATCTGGGAATGGGCAAGAAATAAGTCAGACATCTTTTTTATTAGGAAATAAAATAATAGCATTTTAAAAAAAATTAGATTTATCTGAAAATCCATGAATTAGGGCCATTCAAAATACTTAAAAACTAGTATTAAATAGTTTCATTTGGAAGTTTAGAAAAGTCTTCTAAACCCCTGAAGAAAAATCAATAAGAAAACAAGTAAAAACTTCAGGTAACGAACCTGCTTTAATTTCACTCTTTGCTCCATCCTCATGCTTAAAAAATACTTCCCATGAAAGGTAAAGTTAGTTTGAACTTCACAGATCGGAACTTGCGGTTGCACCTTAATTTATTCAACAGTGTTTTCTGAAGCAGGCCCCGTTAAGATTCAGTGTTACCAGAATAATTCTGTTTGAATTTTAAATAACTCATATTACATAACCTAAAATAGTTACATAGATTTTAAAAATGGGCTTCTTACTGCCAAGACCTGATTTTAGGAATCGGATGCCATTTGCCTTCCCAAACTCTCTAGATGAGATTGAAATGACGTACAACTTTTTAGCTAACTTAGAAATTGCAGAATGGCTCTACATTTGGTCTTTGACATGCAAATCCTGAACAACCTCCAGAACTTCATAGTAGCAGCATTAATGCTTGACGTTTCCTGCCTGCGGTAGTGAAAACCAGAACAGAGTAAGACTCGACTCCCTGGTAAAACACGGTAGCTCCTTTAGGTGGTACATTTACAGAGTTTGATTTTAGATCCTAAATATTAATCTGTCAGGGAAATACCATCCCCATGCAGGATGGATGACTTAAGGTTACAAGTGCTTGTGAAAGAAAAATTCCTTTTCTTACACAGATCTCCCACTCAGTGCATTCTCAGCTACCATATCTGCCTCAGCAAGTTGGCATCTATTCTCAGTGGCCAAATCACTACTAGAACTCTTTCAAATTTTCTTTGTACTCTGCAAAGCGCACCTGCTCTTTGCAGTTTGTTCTTTCTTTATTTACTAAACTGCTATCCATATTTTAGCTTCTTCCAGGAACAACTTCTGCCTGAATTCCTGAATTATGGTTCCTGTGTCTCCTAAATGAATGCCATCTACAAATCTTGCAATACATTTTAACTACTTCATTTCATCCAGAAATTTCATCTGAGGGGCTATCTCCCCTAAACATGCAGACAGGAGGGAAAAAAAAAGCATGTGCGAGTTGGCAGGATAAGAGAATTTACAGGCATTAACAATATTTCAAACATTCTCCCTTCTTTGTAGCATCTCCTGATGTTCTAATTCTTCTCATAGTGTTCTCATGATGTTCTAATTTGTCTCATTCTTTACTGAATAAAGCCATTATATTCCTTTATAACAAACAGATTTTTCTATACAAAAAAAAAATAATTTAGCTGACAGCTTCTCTTTCACTTTATTATTAAACTCACCTTGGTAAAAGAACTATTTTTTTATACTGACAGAGTGGAACAATAGTGAAAAGAAAGCACTGAAAGATTAACAGGAAGGAGACTCTTTTAGCTATCCTCCACATTTCTGCTGCCATTGTTATCTAGCATCAGATTACAGGGCAGAAGCAATCTGCCCATTACATCCCCAATTATCAGCTGAGTGGATGTCTACATATTTCCTTTTTACCTTACTGTAGTTTTCACCTGGTATTTTTTCTTGACATATCATTTACTTTACATCAGTAATGGTTGGCATTTGACAGCACCAAATTGTTTCTGAATGATCTAATAGTTTATATTTAATCTATTTATTTTAAAGTTACTCTCTTTTCTCCCCTCATGAAATCCATCATTCACTGCCTTTAAGAAGGAAACAATCTGCCAAGTTAATCAATTAGGTGGATTTGGGAGGGGTGGTAGGGTGCGTTTGGTTGATTTGGTGGGGTTTATTGCCAACCTTTTAGTTGATTCCAGCTCTTCCCTTAGGGATTATTTCTGCTGAACACACTCCTTTTATTCACAGAAACAAAATTTACTGTTGAGAAACTGTTCCCACTCACTGTTCAGCAAAAATACCTGCCTCACTCCTATGGGGAAAAAAGGTAGAGATAGGATAGATAGCGTTTTTCTAAGCACACCTGATTAAATACAATGCTAAAGCTACTACAGTTGCCTCTACTGCAGTAGCTGGTGGAGAGGAAGCTAAATTAGCGTGGGGAAATCCAGCATGTTGGCATGGTAGCCTTGTAATTTTGGTACACACATATTCTAACTCCACTTAGGCGAGACCTGAAGATGAATTTATTTCTCTATTAGTTGTGAGAAGCCATGTATAGTACTACAAATGGTTTTGAAAGAGCTAACTTAGGCCAAGTTACACATCTCTGCATGGGGCCTGACACTGAGCAAAAGTCAAAAAAAACAAATTCAGAGATTGCAGTCTTCTTTGGTTTTAAGTAGACATCACGAGGTTGCTTGCAACCCCTCTGTATAGCATTCCAGTGAAAGAATTCATATTCACTAGCCTTATATTTTTTCAGCCTAGTGTGCTAAATATCATCATTACAATTGGTAGGCATTCTAACAGAACTGCAATACAAATCTGTTTCACTTGAGAAGCAAAGCCTACGGTTCCTTAGGTTTTATAACATAACACTTCGTACAAAGTCACTGAATTTTTCCAATGCTTCACTATGTGATTTTAGGAGTCTATTTTCCCCAGTGGCACACAAGTACTAAAATTGCACTGGATTGCATTTTGCTCTCAGTGGGTGGGAAAGTGCATACTCAATAGGTTATTTTCCATTCTGTATTTCAGTTTTATGCAGCCACAGGTGGGGGGTCTTTCAGGTGGTTGCCTGGGTTTACTAGGCACTTTAGAGTCATAGACAACATTTGTTAAAAGGGTCTTACAAAATATATCAATGTTGTCAATCACACAGCAAAAGAAATTCATTCTGTGTAAATACAAACAACTTTCAAAATATCTCAAACTGTAAAAGGCACAATGAATATCAACAAAAAAGGGATCAGCCATCCTCTGTTTGGTAAGGGACACAAAACAATTGCATTTATTTATACTTATTGTTTACATCTCTGTCTCCTCCCTTTCTTCTCCCCAGGTGTGATCTCTCTGCTTAAGGGCATACAAAGCTAATGAAGGATGTCATGGTGCTTCCTATCATTTACTTTTCTAACAATAAGGTTACTAACAGACCACAAAAGTATCACAAAAACAGGAAAAAAAGGCAAGTTGTCAACCTACTTATCATTTGCTTTCAGAGCTCTGAAAGGAACTTTGATCAGCAAACATATCATTAGATCATGAATACAGATATTCATATCCAATAAAACGTTGACAGCTTTCCCTTCTTGCATAAGATCATGCAATGAAATCCCACAAAGTTACCCCTTTCTTTCCTGGAGTCAAAATTAAAGAAAAGAACCTTCACTCACTTCTAGTACAGCACAACTCTGAACAATGAAATGCAAAATACATTGCACCTTTTTGGCTGTTCATAGCTTGAAAGAAATGTAGATGTTACAGCAAGATGTGCACACTATAAAGAAGCAACACACAACAGAATAAAATAATCTCACTGCTTTTATGCAGATGGCTGCCCTTCTGACTGTGAAGGCAATTTTACCTCTCCCCTTCCTCCCACCCCCAATTTTAAAGTAGGATTCTACATGGTTGACTATGTGGGAATTAGCACTTGTTCTGATGACACCCATGTCCTCTTCATTCAACTCAGTAACGCTGACTATAGGACAGTGTGCAAAGTCACGTAAGCATCCTATCCTGCAAAATAGTCCAAATCCTCAGAGAAATGCTGCCTAAAAGGGAATGGCCAAGTTATTTTAATAATGAGAAATATGACAAATAATGAACAATATTTGGATGCAGTACTACTTTCTGTGTGTATGCAATTTTCTTTTTCTCAATAAAGGGCTCAACTATCTAGACACTGAGATGTACAAACTCAAAAATAAGATTCTATGTCCCATATGTTCAAAGGCATTTGTGCATCTCATATGGTAGCAGCCCATTAGACAAATTAGTTTTTATAAATAATAATCCTGGTCTGTATTTTTTGACCATACAGTCACATCTCAGATGACAGCACGCAGTTTTGTCTGCAAAAGCAAGAATCTCTTGAAATTTTCCTCAAAAATACATTAAATGTAACAGTGAAAATATGCATTTTCATTACAGCTTCTAATTTTAATGAGAAAACACCATCTTTCACATTTCCAACATTTGCTACACAGAACCTTAGCATGGGGCAGATATTTACTGCCTCTGGAGTTAAAACATGCTCATATAAAAGAATATTCAAATAGAACATGCACTGTAAAGATTTTTTTCCTTTTTTTTTCTTTAACAAACAATATAAAGCTTTATCCTGTCTATGTATTACAGAACAGTAAAGGCTGTATGGAATATAGCAACACGTGTCTATATGTTATTAAAAACAGTAAATTCCCATTTAAACAAGGGCTACAATCTGTGCACTAAACACTCATTAATGGTTATGAATCAAAATAAAGAGGGGGACTTGCAGCAGGTGTGCACATCTATGAATTTCAGTACATTGTAAAACTGTCTCTAGCCAACAGCTTCATCATTTGGCCTTTCTAAGCTTGGAGACAGGCAATTTTTCACGATTTTACTATTTCTGGCCAACCAAAAATTTTTTAATTAAATATACCACATGATTCCAGATGTTTGTTTATTTGTTCCAATGAGGCCATAAAAATGCCTGAATGATAAAATTGGAGGACTCCTGCAAAAATATCTTAGACTGGAGGGCTAACTAAACATGGGGATCTCTCAGGAGACTGCATTTGCACAGCACTGGTGTGCTTTGAACCCAGTTTCTCTGAAACAGCTGTAATACTGTAATACATGAACTGTGTGGTTCATGACTGGACTTCTCTAATGTAAAAGACTATAAGGCCAAGTGGCAACTTTACTAGACTTTTTTTGATTGCCAGTTGAAGACACATTTCCTCATTAGTTCTCCTGCATATCTAAAGAAGATTTGAGATAGATTTATGGTTTTGGATCCCAAGTTTCCACTTACAGAAGCCAATGTGCTCTGTGTTTTTCTGCCACTTTAAAGTCATGCTGCTTGGAGCTTAAGCATTCTTATGGTTTCTTATTGCCAGCTATGTTGAGAAATATCAGATACTCTCTAGTCTACCCAAAAATATGAAGTTACAGGTTTTTTCCTCATTAATCATATTCCCTCTGATTTGACACTTCTATGGGTGACTGGGGCCTAGACTGCTAGGTTAGCTTTGGCAAACATGGAAAATTACAATGAAAAACCTCAGAGTGGAAAACAGTCAGGTCTTCAACAGTCAGACTGGAGAATGTGCACTGTAGAAAACTGAAAATCCCTATAATATTTGGAAAAAAATGCTGATAATTTTCAAAGGCTGCCTGAGTCTTAGATACCTAATTCCCATTAGATGCAGAATGGGAATTTTGTGCCCAACATCTTATATATTTAATAATATTTTAATCTAAATTTGATAAAGCAGTTAATTACTCTCTCTTTTTCTATTAAAATCTTCTCGCAGAGAAACATGAGTATTTTATTCCCACAGAGGCACAGCACACCAGGAAGTGATCCTCCTAGAACTTAGTTCTGGTCAGCTTGGGTTTGCTTTCAAACCACAGAACACAGGGAAGGCTCACAAATTAAAATATGCTGTCATTTAAAACCAAATCAACTTTCTGGCCATCAACAAAGATTTGACACAAAACTGCAAGTCACTTTATATATCATCCCCACCTCATTCACCCCAACGTAGCTTCACATGACTAGTTGCTCTCATCACTGTAAATATATAAAAAGATAACAATACATTTTATGCTGAAGTTTTAGTAACCTACAGTATCCTGATTCAAATCCAACATTCCTTGTATACATAGGCAAGAAATTGTTGACCCTGTAAGTGACAAGAATATGAATCCAATGATCCAGAAAATTTATTTCTTGAACCATATTAGTCAAGGTCACACTCAAATCCAACTACAATTTATTCCACATTTGGGTAAGTCTTCGTGCTTTAGAGAGAAACACGCAGATCCTGGCAGAGTTTATCACTACTGAGCAAGTGAGGTAAATTGGTTCACAAAAGAACACAGTTATTGGTGGTGGTTCTATTCCGGTAAACAAATAAATTAGGGCTCAGGAAAGGTACTACATGAGACTCTCCTTAACTTGTTCTTTCATTACTGCCCAGCAAAAACCCACTTCACAGCTGAGAGCTGAATCATAGAACATAATGAATTGGAAGGGACACATCAGAATCATGGAGCCCAACTGCTGGCCCTGCACAGGACACCACAACAATCCCACCACGTACTTGAGAGTGTGTACTGGACCTCTCAATTCCTGTTAAAGGCGACATTTTCGATTGTATGTCAATTCACATAATCAGGAGAGATTTCTAACATGTTTGCAGACTTGGGGCAAATATCAATAGTTTGTTATCAGATTCTGTTATAGGGCTTCTGTTATCAGATAGAAGCATTTCACTGGAGTATGCTTCTCTAAGGAAGTGTGCCTTATTGTATTTCTCCCACCTACACTCCTTCTACCTAATATTTCTCCCCACAAAGCAAACTTATCAGAAACACTGAGGAGGCAGTAAATTAGAGTGCAGCTTGAAAGGGAAAAATCACAGTTAGAGCTGCAACATGAGCTGCAGCACTGAAGAAACAGACATGGCTCAGTATCGTTCATCTCATATCCCAGTGTAAGGTTTGGTGAGTCTGTGGGAATAAGCAGGATGGCTATTCAGCATGGGAATGGCTAAGGCCTGGTCTGCCTTTCTCTCATATGCACCACAAACATCTTGTACCAGAATTCTTGAAACTTCAGCCATTACCTTCTCACACCTCCAGACTGCAAAACTCTAATCCACCTTTGATGGATTTTTTTTTTTTCCCCCTCACACCACTTTATTTAAAGGGAACTAACTGATACAAGAAAACAAAATATTTCTTAACCAAGCCTTCTCGCACATCAATACTCAACCTTCACTTTGCTTTCCATGCTTCTCCCATGTCTCTTGACCTTCCTTAATGTCCATTTCCCAAACAAAATCAGGAAACTGGAACCCAAATTCTCATTTCATGAGAAAAACAAAATGGTTGTTTTGGAGGGGTTTTTTTGTTTGTTTGTTTTTGTTTGTTTGGGTTTTGGTTTTGTTTTGTTGTTTGTTGTTTTGTTTGGGTTTTTTTTTGGGGGGGGTGGTGTTTTGATTTTTTTTTCACAGGACAAACTCAATATTTTAGCATTCTCCCACAGTGCCAAAAGAAGGGAATTTCCACCCACTCTCCTTGAGGCTAAGTCATGACCACAGCACAACTCAATGTTGGGACACATTTCCTGGCATTAATAGGAAATGTCACAGCTTATTTTTGAGCACTTCTGCCCCTGGAAAATATGATCTTGTCTGCTCCATGCTACTGAGAACTTTTTTTGTTTGTTTGTTTTAATGTTATTCATCTCATGGTGAGAAGATCCTGGCCTAAGAGGTCTGCAGTCAATGACACGTAACATCTTGCAGCTTAGCAAAGTTGATATTTTTAAAGGACACCTCATGTAAAACAACAAAGAAAATATCTCACTATTCACAGCATCTCTGACTGATACAGAGCTTTCATATACTGCATCTGCTTGCAGTTCTCTTAATCATCCCATTCTTAGTTATTAGACAAGTTAAAGCAAATACTTCTTATGTACATATATAGACACCTTTTGTTAACTAAATAATAAAGCACTACTCAAAGGGTTGGTTTATTATTATTATTTTTATCATTATCATTACTATTATTCTCTTGTTGTACAGAATAAAATAAGGTGCTTTATGCAGATACACAGAAAAATCAATTCATAAGAATAAAGTGCAGTTCACACTAAGAAAACTAATTATGATAAATTGCCACATAAATTGCTTTGTGACTTTCCCAGCAATCAATTTCAAACTCTAAATAAGCCTCTGACTTGAAAACACAATGAGAACCTAACAACTGTGTCAATAACAACAGAGAAGACCACAATGATAACATAAACAGGATACTTATCTTTCTGAAAGTAAGTTTTTATGTAAACCAATTTCCTTTTCTTTTTATGTCTCTGATTTAAAGACAGCACGTTTTCTACAGTGCATGTCTTTCACAGTGCATTGTGCAAGCTGAAAGCCTTCAAAAATAAGAACTTTGTGTATTAACATTTATTATTAAGAGGTGTGTGTCAATTTTATAATTTTACTTCAAATAGTTTAAAGCACTACCTTAAAAGTCTAAACCAAATTCTGGAATCATTGATAGATATTATTAGTTCCAGACGAACCTAAGAATATTTATTTTTAAAGTGTGAGCAAGGAGCAAATTGAGGCACAACAGGGAAATCCTCAGAGGGTAGCTTGGAACTTTCACACGTCACAGCAATTACACTTCTCTCTCTGCCTCTCCAAAAATTCTACCTTTTCCTTCAACACCAACTGCTGAAATTAGTAGCTGTCCTTTGACATCTATTGGATTTTGAATTCCAGCACAACTGGATGGCTAAACACTTGTTCTGCATTCTAAAGTTCACTTCTGTCTTGATCTAGTTTGTATCTCAGCTCCTACAAAGCTACTGACTGGGTTTCTGTGTGGTAAACCCTAACAATCAATCGGAATGAATTCTGTATAGATATACCAGGCATTAGCAAAAATTTACTATGCCAAACACTGAGTACAATAGCACAATAAAATGATCACAGAAAAGAAGAAACATATCAAGTTCAGGTGTCTATCATATTATATGCCTACATACTTTTATTTGCTTATGAATGTAGACAAAAAGAGAAACTGAGAGCAGGAGGAACCTCTCTTTTCCTTTGTTCAGAAAGGTTCTATAAAAATTACTGTCAGAGGGTTAATAGGAAGCCTTAAAATATTCTGTCCCTGGTTTTCTGGACATTGGCCAAACATACTGGTAGAATAAATATTCATTTGGGCACTCATCTTTCAAACATAAAACGAGGCAATGTAATGCCTGCACATACGAGAACACTTGGATAATTAACTGTATAGACACCAAAACAGGACAGTGGATTCATTCAGAAAGTTCTTACCAGTCAGGATAGATTGGAACTATTAAACCTTGGCCTAAATCCAAGCTAAGACTCTAAAAACTACTTACATAAATACAGGCTTAGTTTTTAATAGAAACTGCTTCTTCCTCCTTTTACCAGTAAGCTATGGGGCAGACTTACCACTGGTTGTTCCCAGAAACAAGAGCACAAGAAAAGGAGGAGTCATTTGTAAAATGTTACTGGAAACCAAATTGCTTTGGCAAATTAATGTTTTCAAGCAAATCAGGTAGTAGGCAATGTTATAAAGTAACTGTTTATACAAAGGGAATCCAGCACATGGTTTTATATAGGAAAAACAGATTTTCATGATAGCCATGACTTAGTGATATTGCTTCTCAAGAGATAGAATGATAAACTACTGTTTTCCCCAGCAACTGGAAACCACTGTTCTTTTAGAAGGCAATTTGAGTTTGAATGCTTACATTTAACAAAGACGCTTTCTTATCAAAGATGCCATTATCAAAAACAAATATACAGCTTGAGTGGCGTGAAGGGTGGGAAGCCTTTTTCCACACTTAAAAAAAATTATATTTAAAAATACATTATTATGATTTTAAAATGTCTTTTTCATCAGTGTCAACTATGTTAAGAATTGAAATATTTTTAGCTATGTACTGAGTTAATAAGGAACAGAACCCAGGCCATATATACAAACCACTAAAAAATTACATAAAGCCCAAAATTTTTGGTCCCAGTTTCTGCTAAAAGGCACTACACTTCATTACTTTTGTGTATTGGGAGCATGGCCATTTCTATTTAAAAACAACAGGAATTTTTCTGTTTGATTGATTTTTTTTTTTCTTAAAGGTAGACCTGGGCAAGCAGACAGAAAGGGGTGGCCAATTTATTTTATTTCATCAGAAAAAATTGAAAATTAGCACAATACAAGCAATGGAATTTAGACATAAATGAAGCGCTTTGTATGACAGAAGGCTGTGTCTTCAAACTGACTTGTTTTAAGTACATGAGAGAACTCTAAAAATAGTTCTATTTCATACAAGTAAATTACTGGAGACTAAATCCATGTAAAATGAAATACAAAATGCTAGTTGAACAAGGATCAAGAAAAAACCCTTAGGAGTTTGAGATCATTGTTTTGGAATCAAAACAGAAATACAGCCTGCTATAAAATTACCACTTTGGAAGGCTTGCCTAACGGGACCGCAATTAGATCACCTAAAGAATCAAGTCATATTGTTGTCAGATACCCAAAACCTAAATAGAAGGCCAGTACATTTTTTGCTGCAAAATATGAACAGTGAGACTGAGTTAAAGTTCAACTTAGAGAAGTCAGTCTAAGCAACAAAGTAATATAAGGGAAAAAAACTTTGCCAGAAAGGGGAGAAATTTTCTAAAGCTTCAAAATACATCTCCAACATTTATTGCTCTTTTCACACTCAAACATCATAACACGCAATAGAATATTTACAATGATTATTCTGTATCATTCCATGCTTATGTCACATGGTCATATGTTGTTTCTGAGGGCTTTGAAAGAGAGAGTGAGATTTTTACCATTCCTGAAATTGACTGTACAAAACCTGGAGTCAACCTAAAAAGACCAGATTCTGACTGGAAATTATATGCTGTATGCATGGACACAAAACCTATAAGATACGTAGCGTAACTCATGCATAGTTATATGGTTTTAGCTATGATTTTTTTGCAGGGAGAGCAAATAGAATGAGAAATGTCTAAGTATAACTGTACCCATCAAATACATCCAGCTTGCTCCTGTTCCCTCTCTCGGCCCAAAAAATCAGTTTACAGCTGTACCAAACCATTTGCCAGACTCTAGGATTCTGATAAACAAGTTTCTCCAGGGACAAATAAGAACACTCACAAACTTACAGCATTCTTCTTTCCAGTATGCATTGAAAACTGCCAAATGTTTACATATCAACATCTGACTCAATCCTATTTTACAACACTGCAAGCACTCAGTGAAGAAAAAGCTTGAAGATATTCAAAACCTAAAATAGCATGTTTAAGTATTTCATTCTTTCCTTAGAGATTTTTCTATTGACTCCAGTTAATCTTTTATGGGCTTGTGAAGTTAGAGATTTTTCTTTGTATAAAAGAAGTTGATTGACTTAATGGACCCTGCCAGCAGGTTGCTGAATTGGTTGTTCCAACACCTGGAATTTTGAAAACTTTCCTTAATTATTTCCTTGTGAATATATATTTATATATACTTATATAAACTTATCGGATCACGCTAACAATGTTTTTTTAGGGCTAATTTTACCCTTTCTTTGGATGATACTCTCTTCTCCATTCACTTTATTTATAACTGTGCTTAATCACAAGGAAATACTCAGCATATTTAGCATGCAGAGCATAATATCTCTGAGAAGAGATAAAGTAAGACAAGTAATAAAGAATTACATGGACAGCTATGGGTAAAAAGTTTGTAATTTGGGGAGTATAATTTTCCCCTTTCATAGCAAGAGAGCAGGTATTCTCTCACTCTTAGTGATGCCAGTGGTGCTTAGAACCTGGCAAGCTCCAGTTCCGAATGAACACCAGTAAGGACATGTCTGCAATGCCTACTACAGCCACACAATTGCTTTATTGCAAGAGAAGTCAATCAATAATGCAGGCACACAGCTTTTCATTCTTAATGTCACTGGCATTTCTTTTGCCAAGTCAGATCTGAGAATATGGTATTTTTTATGTGTTTTTATAGACGTCAGGGATGTGCAACATTCTGTCGTTCTATTTATTGCCTTAGTAGACTACAGCTATTCAATCCAACACCAGAAATCCAACATGCTTATCTGAAATTCAAAGGTACTTACTGGGGGGGGTAGGGGGCAGGGCAGGAGGGAAATGGGTTGCAGGTTTTTTTGGGGAGATCTGTTTTTATTTTAATCCATGAAGTCCAGCTGTGTGCTCAAATCCAAGATTTTGGTTGGTCCTTTCTCCTTAAAAAGTATCAGTTTCTACGTGAGGTGCACTAGGGCACTTCTAGGATATCTGATTTCCAGGATGCCATACCAATTTACACCAAGGCCAGGATGTAGCTTCATGTTCATCTTCAACTCTAGTACAATGACAGTTATATAAGCTGGGATGAGTTAAAATCTAATCTGTTGCTTTCCTCATCCTTCCCACCTGAATCACAGATCCTTGTTCAGGTGCACTGCCTGCCTGATTCTCTCAGAAAGTTTCAAGCAACGTGATAATGTACTAAAGCTGCCTCCATCTTCTGTACTGCTATAGAATTTGAACACACACTAAAATAAGCTACCATCAATTCATAAATGTAAGGCTGACTTTGACTCTGGTATCCTATCCAAAACCTGCTTCTACACAAACGATTTACATGATCAGTGTAAAATTAATGTACAACATGGGAAATAAATAAGAGGATCATTGTTCTGTTTTAGGCTAAAAGCTCCAAGCTTTACAAATTTCTCCTTTTTTTTTTTCCTTTTTTTTTTTAAAGAGGTGAAATAGCTTGGAATGTACCCTTCCTGACTTCTTCAGTTTTCCACCTGTTCCCTGAACTTTTTGTTCCATAAGTATGCAGAAGGAATTTGAGAATTTGCCCAAGGTGCTTTTTAACATCTAAGGATTGATAAAAAAAGGAAATTGAACACTGATCCGCCTTTAAGGTTGAAAAACAGAGAAGAATCCCTTTTTATTGCAATGAAAATGTGTGAACATTTCAAAATTATAGTCCTAAATTGTTAAACTGCCAAAAAAGCTCTCACTTTACAAACACTAGAAAGTTTACAAATTCTCTCAAAATTACCAATGCTGCATGTAATCATCTACTTAACAATGTTTAAGCACTCTAATCTCTTCACGTTTTTCTCTCACACACACACAAAAATCACTGAAAGTTATTATCCATAGATTTATTTGCTTTCCCAGTAGACTACCTTTAAATCCTATTTAATATGAGTTAAAATCTGTAGTCTTGACAGGTATGGTTTTCTCATCTAGTGTTTGAAAAGCACAGTGTTCTCTGTAAAGTGAAATGCAGCAGTAACTAATACAGGGAAGGCCTTACAGTAAAGCTTATCACCTTGCAGCAGTTCATACCAATAAAAGTTTAGTTCATACCTCTGTGATTGGTGAGGTCTCTGGATCCAGAAGGCAGAGGTGTATAGTGCATCTCTGGAGAGGCAGAAGCAGCATCACAGGAGGCCTGTGTGATAAAAGAAACATTATCAGTATTCTGAGTGGAAGTCAATGATTATACAAAGTGGATGCACCTGCAAGATGAGTGCTATGATGTGGTTACAGGTGCACAGAGTCACCAGCCTTGGAGGATTAATTTGTTTTTTGTTAAGGCTGCTTGCAGTCCCTCAAGGTAGCTGTACTGAAAAGAATTTACACAAATACATATATGAAGTATCATGGATAAAAGAATATTTTCATACAGCCAACAACTTAAAAAAATTACCATCAGGAAATCTTTAGGCAAAACTAAAAATGTTCCTCGTGCTGAAACAGAGTGATATTTACCTAAAGGAAGGTCCGTGTAAGAAAGGAGACAGAAAATAGAAAGCTGGGATTAGACACGTTACTTTTCAAAACTAAAAAGAACAAAAATAGTTTCCTATTCCACCATCCTGTGAACTAAATGATCTATTACAAATTATAGTGCCTATTATGCAAAAAACCCCACATGTATATAGAATTGTTAATAATAAACATTTAAAACCCACATCAGAAGTCTAATAAAAGAATTAAATACCCAAGAAGACTAGCTCAGAACCCTTGATACCAAAATATTAATGGAGAAGAGAAGAAACCCAAATCTCTCTCCATAATAAAAGTCTCAAGATCCTCTCATTCGAATTTTTAAAAGATTAGACTGTACAGCTATAGCTTACAGTAAACTAATCTTCCTTCAGTTGGATGTTTCTGTTGAAGGAAAGAGCAATGTAAAGCCAAGACAAGCCACATTTACCATCTTTTTTTTTTTTTTTAAGATATAGAGAAGCAGCGTTGCATTGCTGGGAGAAAACATGAAAATAAAGGATTGTGTTGGTGAATATGAATCATCATCAGTTTCTAAAATTCAGTTTAATTTAAACAGTTTGATATCATGGAAGTGATACATCCAGTTTCAAATATAGAGTTTTCTCTGGAGTGTTTAAAATCTACCCATTTCAACACACATAAAAAGATTATGTGTTTTAATAGAAGACACAAAGGACAGTGTTCACTAAAAGTTACACAATAATTTCTAATAGCAAAAATAAGGCAAATACAGAGAAAAATACAAAAGATAAACTATTTCTTGGATCTCATGATAAGTTACTAAAGTGAGTCTTGAGAGAATAATTACTATTTTCCATGCAGTTTGTCCCCGAATGAGATATTGACTTGTAAGCTGCAGAAGTCAATCAAAGGAACCCAGCTCAATCTTACTTTGTAATTAATCATATCGTCAAAATTTATATATTTTTATTAATTGTGAAGAATTCAAAAACAGATTTACAACATCTGATAGAGATAAAGCTGTAAAACAGGTCTATATTATTTTTGGGAAGAAAAAGCTTAAATACTGATTCAAATCTTAATTGCCAGGCCAAACCTGAGAATGAGAATCAGAAATCCAAAACAATGAAAATTAATCATGCTAATAGTTTATTAAAGGCTGTGTCTTAGAAATCTTCTTTGTTGTAGCTGTTGGACTCCTAGTTGATAGTATATAAAAATGTTAAGATCTAAGTGACTGAGTAGATTAGTATACTAAGCTTTTGGAGACTAGCCATCAATTTCTACGTCAGACCATAGTTATAATCCCATTTCAGTCCCTAGCAAAAATCAGGTCACAACATGAAGATGCATCATGCATCAAAACAAACATCTAAATAGAGACTGGTTTGCCAAAATAGCAAGGATGCTACTTATCAGATATGAATAGAAATATAGAATATTCTGTCTCTGCTGACTCACCAGTGATAATAAACCCTTTTCAGAGAACCTCTTCTTCAGAGACATATGGCTATAGGCAGAACTCTCACCTTCAGCTAGAGTGAATAATACCTTGATTTGGGTAAACTGTAAACATGAAGCTCAATCTACTCTGGACTATGAAGTATTGGAAATCTTCTCTCTAATGACCAATATGAGCTGAGGCCACATAATGTGTCAGAGGGAAAGATAGAAACTCCTTACACCCTGAAGTGGGATATTTGAAACTAATTCCAAGAACGGGCATCTGTTCACAACTACATATTTTCTTTGGGTTGAGTGGTTCTGGGTAAGACAAGAAGAATGTCACTAACTATTTAACATAAGACTTCATCCCTGTAAATCAGTCAAAAAACTGGAGGAATAAGTGGTCTCATACTGTACACTCTAGATGTTATCTGCCTATTCAAGTGTACTTATTTGGGACTCTGATAACAGGGAAGGTTTCTCTTTGGTACTTTTAATCTCAATTTAGACTGTTGACAGCTTGATGATAGCTTTTCCTAAAATTACTGGAAGAGAGTTTGCCATTTCAGCAATATAGCACTGAGTGAGCAAAATTCAAGAGCTTCTAAAAAGGATATTGGAGTAAAGGGGCAATTTAGCTTTATTTCCAATTTCAGGAAAGGCAAGAACAGAAGGGTTTGTTTACTGGTGTTTTACTGTTATTTTATGTACAGTATATAATTCCTTGTCAAATATAGAACAGTTTTCATTACCTTTGAGCTAAGCATTCAGTTAGAGCAACTTTAATTCTATGGAATATCGTCCACTGTTAGGATTGTTTTGCACAAACACTGGTACAAGTTCCAAATCACATTTCTGAGTAAGACTGTGCACCAGCAGAAAGACAACTATTTGTTTTCCCTACCACGTATTGGCATTTGGCCCTAAGTTATTTTCCAAAGAGATTTGTATAGATTGCCTTACTCTTAATATTCACAGGAATATTTTGACAGTGACAGCATTGACATGTGACGGTTATGTCTCCAAGTATTGGTGACATATGATTCAGAAGTTCTTCTTGCTGTGGAAAGTAACTATACATGCAAATAGCTTTGAGGCTTTCCTGTTTAAAATGGGTGGTAGCTTTAGTTTTATAGCAACAAATAGCTCAATAAAGAAATTCTAACATTATTATTAGAGAAGAAGCTTGTATCTTCGCAAATGCTAAAGTCATCCCAAATGTCATAGTACAAGGCTTAAAAGTTACAAGGTAAATAAAGTTAGACTACTCATAGCCCCCAAGTTATGCCCATACCAAACGTTTGCTAAACTGAGCTACCTCTCTTCACATTAACCTGTGTGTTTTGTCCAAAGTGTAGTATCCATTTGATACTAAATGGACTGTAAAAGAGTACCAGATTTTCAAAGGACATTCATCAAAATTACGGACGTTGTAGAAGCTGCAGTAGGAAAAAAAAGCCCAACCCACAACCAACCAAATAACCAACAAACAAACCAAAAAAAACCACCCCACCCAAATGAAAAATCCCACCAGAATCCCCCAAAAACCTAAATTTCAGGTAACTTTAATTAAAGCAATGGTTACTGTTTAGGAAATTTTACTTTCTCTTGATGAGTAAGATATGGCTTGATATTAGCCCGTATTGGCTAATATCATTCCATATAGTGGAATATCATTAATACCCATTGATCATTGATATTCTTCTATTTGTGTCACATAGCTTTTATTTGTATCCTAGCATTTCTCTGCTAATATTTACCCTAATTTCTAAGGTATACCACAAGTTCTTTCTATACACATCAGTAACTGTAGTAGCCATTAATTTATTATATATGAAAAAGTTAACAATACAGGAGGAACAGCAGCATGTTGGCATGTTCCTGACAAGGGCTCAATCGATACACAAAGCAGTCATGGAAAAATGTGATAAGTAAAATTCTTTCAATACAAATATATATACAAAGGAGGACAGAGGACATAATGGAAAGAAATCTTAGTTTGGTCAAGAAAACATCCAAAAGAGAGATGGTAGAGTGCAGAATGAGATGTGGTAGCAAAACCACATATTAAGAAAATACTGTTGACTACAAAGCTATAGACAAAGACTAAGGATTCTCTTGTGTCTGTTACCTTAGAAAGATTTTAAGCATTTGGGATTTCTCCTTTGCAACATCTTATCTAGTATGGGAATATCTCAAATCTTCAGCATTTCGGAGTGAGACTAATTTTTTTTTTTTCAGGGAACTGATGAAGAGGCAAATTTCTTGGGACAGAATGATACTCATTCTCTAAGTCTGACCCATGGTTACCAAGAATTCTTGTGTTCTGTGATACTGTTGTTTATCTTCTTTTATCACAGTTTTAACACTTGTCCAAGTCATCTAGTAATACCATACAGAAATTACCTTAGCAATTTGAAATTTCATTGCTTCTCATTTGGTGATTTACATTGAAATAAAAATGGAAAACAATATATGATCAGCCCGATGGTACATATTCCATTATGCAAAACTAGGATTTAGAAAGAAAGTATTATTTATTTCAAAATATTTTTAATATATCCACTGGAAAACTACAATTAAGAATAAAGAAAATCACTGCATTATCCTCTTTTTAAACTAACAAAAACATTTTTTTAGAAAGGTGTATGAGTAATAGGACAACCTATGGTATAGTTCCAACTTAAAGGATTAACTAATACTTGTTTACAAAAAAATTTTCTTTTTATCTAACAAATGGTAATATTCTCCTGATAAGCTTATTCTGCCTCAAATACACTCAGTGCTTAAAATTAATCATATTTTAACAGATATAGTATAACTACATAATTATAATTTTAAGAAATGTCTGCATAAACATCTACATAGGCTGACTAATTTTGGATCTCTTGGGCACACATACTTTCCTAGAGAAATACAGTGGCAAGAGTCTAGAATAAATTATCTATATTTTGAAAACTTGCCCAAATATCTGTGTACCAATATGGCAGCAATGTGTTGATTCAATCCCTTTGTACTGTATTCATTTTGGGTTGAATTTATTACATGCTTGCAGAGAGTATCAAAACACTACTTCAGAGGGTCTGTTTCTTTCCACGACCTTTCAGAGCACCAACCACCATGAGGTCTTTGAGAGCCTGATGACAGAAGAAAATATTACGGGAAGCAACAATACACCAAGGCTTTAACTATTCCATCCTAGGGAATGGTTAGTGAACAGCAACTTTATTTACAATGTATTTGCTTTTCTGCGAACTTAGGAACCGCATAGCCAGTGAAAGAAAGGGGTGAAGTGTGAAAGAAGGGATAGAGACTATAGATATGCAAAAGCAGGTCCTGACCAGAGCAGCGTACAACAGGTCTGGCTCCCTCTCCCCAGCTGTGAGCTCAGCCAGAGAGTTCAAATGGGCTGGCCAGAATTTGTCACCAACCTCAACACACTGTTAGGTACTGGAAAACCAAAAGGTGGCACAGAATCTTTGCTGGGAAAGGCTGCTTTTCTTGATGGAATGGGATTTCCCATTTTCCCTGCTTCACAGTTAGCAGTTGTCTTTGCTAAACCTCCAGCCTACGTCACTTTTATGAAGGGGAAAAAAATAAACATTTGGATGAAAATTGTCAGCCACGCACTGTCAACTGGCTCTCAAGAGTGTAAGAATCTAATTAGACAAAAAAAAAAAAAAAAGGTTTAATTTGTTTAATCCCTGAATTCCATTTTTCGAGGTATAAAAAACATCAACACTTGGATGGTACTAGTAAGGGAACATCATGTGTAGTATCAGGACATACTGTACATCTGCTACATCAAAACAAATTTGTAGAGACTAATGGTTCAAAAATACAAATGGCCTGCTATTTTTGGCAACCACACAAGTTCCTTCAAATATTTCAGCTGCTGAAGGAAGTAAAGGGGGAACTGTAACTCAGATAAGCCAATCCTCTTTGAATCATGATTTGAGAAACAAACTCTGGTATCCAAATTAAATCTCTCTACTAGACATTTCCTTTTTATAGTTCTAAACACAGGAATAACAAAAGAAATTTCTGACATATTTAAATTTAATAAATAACACAATTTTTCAGCTATAATCAATAGTATGACTTTGACCTTAGCAAATATTCATTCTGGATATTTTAGCAGCTAATTTTCATACACGATGCTATTAATACAGTAGGCCAAATTATTGCAGTATTAGAATGAAAAGGAGAACAGTGATCTTATATTTTGGTTGGCCTTCCAATTCCGATAACCTTCAACAGAAAAGGCAAGAGAATTTTGCTTACTTAACAGAAGTAGTGGAGCTTAAGAAGATTCAAAGCATTTCAGATTCAAAGCATTCCCTTGTTCTCTTAAAAGAGAGATTACCACTTCTCACTTGAATTTACTTTACCTTTTGGTTTTCACTTAATGTTAAATTGCAAGGTTGAAAGCAGGGTGCAACTGGATCAAAAATGCAAATGAACATCAGATAATTCTTATGCATTTAGGCTTAATTGAGTGTAATCGATATGTCTGGTGTGCAGCCAAATTCAACTATTGTGAAAAGCACCTAATGTATGGACATTATTTTTGGACTACTGAATGCCAGAAAATAATGAGCTGGCATTCAGCCTTGGTGAATCAGCCCTTGAATTTTCATCTAAGAGCAGTTTTGAATTATTACTGAAGATAAGGTGTAAATGTGCAAGGGAATTTTATCCATGTTTCTCCCATGAATCATAAATGAGGAAAAAAATTACAGTCTAAATTGCACTTAAAAGGAATAAAGTCTTTTCATGTCATACATGATTTATCAAAATGATCTCATTTTAAGAGTACTGTGGTGTATCTTGATTAATAACATTAGTAAGCATGATGAATGGCCTCTTTAATGGTAACACAGAATTTATTGGCAAAATCCCTACTTCTACCAAAAAGAGTGGGAAGTAAAATACACAGCAGCTAGTAACTTGCAGAAATAGCTTAAGTAAACTCTCTGCTATGTATTTTGCACTTAGACATATTTGAAAATCCTTAACTGAGTTTATTCTCATGCTCATTTAGAAACAAGTAACAGGTATTACCTGAGGGGCAGCTCTAACCACTACAAAAGTCACTTTGCAGTTCTCTGCAAAACAAGCTGAACTCTGCATGTACTGTAAGAGGATGTAGTGTATTAAGGTCTTTCTAGAACATTGGCCCCATCCCCTTATGACCTTTTTCAATATCCTCTTCATTTTGCTTTAATATCCTAAATGCTTCCCTTCTTCCATTACTCCGTCTTACCCTCCCCCCTCCTCCCTTTTTTAAGCCTGCTCCAGCCTGCCCTAACTAATTTCCTTTTGGGCTGACAGATCAGAGGCCTTCCTACCACTGTTCCTTTTAGACCTGTGAAGCCCTCCTCGTAATCCTGCTGCTTGTCCACAATTAATCTTTCCAGTTGCCACATTATTAACACTACCACCCACAGACAGAGGATGCCTGAGCACGGCTGGACACTCGCTCCCCACTGGAGCATCAAAGTTGTCAATCACACACTAGTCAGAAAGTTGCCTGCTGTCAACATCAGAGGATTTCATCCTCTCCTACCCGCTGATCAAACATTTTTCTTCAGAAGATTAATTCCAAGTCCCCACCCATTTCCTCCCATATCCTCTTCCCCTTTTAGGTTTACTCAATGATCCATCTTCTCTATGGAAAAGGAAGCAGTGTATAATAGAAATCCTTTCAAAACAAAAGTTCAGCAAAACTAAATTTAAATCCCAGCTGTTATCAACCTCTTCCCCCTCCCTCTACCCCCTTCCCGTGCAAGTTAAACACCTTAAAGAGCTTGGATTAGACCTAGTCACAAATGCCTTTCTTTGATCAAAGGCTCCAAGACTTTACACAAATATAATCAGAAGGCAATGACTGCATCTAAGGAGCCTGAATTGATTTGTTCTACTGTAACATATAGCATACAAAAACAGCTGGTAGATTTTTTGACTTCCAAGGGCATTCTTTTGAAACTTAAATCACTCTAAATCCAAGAATTTTAGCCTCTTCTTAACAATATTTTTTCAAGGTCAGTAGACAAAAAGTCTTGCATGGTATTTGCCTTGTATCTTTTTTTAAATCATATCTTAGCTGCTCACACTTAAAAGCAAAAGGATACAAGGGATTCTTCAGCTCACTCAGTTCAGTTTAATGAGTTGAAGGAAATTATCTTCACTAATGCCACCTCTCCCTAATCATATACCACATTCTAATATATTCATTTCTTATAAGTTAAACCTCACTGTTCAACTGGCTCAGTATCTTTCATTACAGTAGTTAACAGAATCTGTCCCTAAAGAAGCACTTAAACATTCTAGCAACTCAACAGTGAATGAAAGCAATACGCATTAATATAATCCAACAAGCAATCTATACACTGTAAAACATAATGTTAAGTTTTAAAATGAGAACAAATCCATTTAAAATAACACTACAAAATAAATTCAAAGTAGTTCAATCATACTCATCCCCAAAATAGATTTTTTAATGCTTTTTCATCTCTTAGATTGGTATTAATGAAAATTGGGAAGTCAACAAGAGACCCGCAGAAGTATAAAACAACAAAAAAAAATCTGCTGGCCTTGAATCCTGATCGGAGATTGGGAAAGCAAGGACAAACAATAATTTTATATTTTATGTTGCATTCCTTTACCAGCATCTTTACCTTCTTCACATTCTTCACATATGACACATGCCACCTTCTTTTAATTTACAGTATATAGAATTCAATGGGCTTACATACTAGTAAAATAAAGTGCAAGGAAAAAACAAACCACAAATAAGCATGTCATACCCCAAACAGAAAACTCTGCAACTGTTGCTAGAGAATTCGGAGTTGTTACAGACAACTACTCTTTGAAGTGCCTTGTGAAGTGAACCACAAATGAATTTCAAGATGCTAGCAGATGCTAACCTTTTCCTAAGTCCCCACCTCATCAATGCCCAAACATGACATTTATTGCATCTCACTTATTGCCCCACAGTTTTGAGGGAGTGAAAGACTAATATGGAGTTTTAAGATATTACAACTTCAACAGAAGGTGCCAAAGCATAGCTAAGTCAGTTACGTGAAGGGAAGCACACTGATAATGTATTAGATTCCAAGTCTTCTTCAGCCATTCCCTGTAATATTTTTAACTAATTACATCACAACTACAAAACAAAGCACTAATGGAAGCAGTTGCCAAGACTCCTGCTATGCTATGGCATATCAACAGTACACAAGCTGCATACAGACACTGAAGTGGAACTCAAATACGCATTACATACAATACTATTGTATACAATTACTATTCCTTACTTTTCATAGGCCTCTGTTTTGAAATAAGATGACTCAGAACTTCTACACCTTTTTTTTGCCAATCTGATGTCCATAGATTCTTCAAAAGCAAAGCCAGAATCAGCAAGCTAAATTGCTTTTTTTTTGATAGGAGCTTCCACAACAGTTTCATAAACTAAATCAATAACATAATATCATCACTTGCAAACACATTCAATGATAATCAGAGGAATGCAGAACAGTGAATACATTTTACTGACCACACATAATTGTTTGCAATGTTAAAGGCCTTACTTCACTTTGCCATTCATCCTGCTTGCTTTATTTTTCAGGAAGGATGGACAATGCTGCCAGAAAATGAAAGCTATATCCTAAAAATTATAAGGTAACAGTACTTTAATGAGTGTTGCTGAGTTGCGCTGATCTCCTTGCTTAAAAAGCACAGGAATTCAGAAATTGGACAGTTAAAAATGCTTTCAAGGCATCTTCTTTCTGTCATCTGGGAATAAAACTGAATTTCAGCTCCAACCCCTTGTCACTCTATTTAGTCAGCAGAAGGGGGTGCTCTAGTGTAACCTATTTAAAATGCAAATAGAGTAACTTTTGTAACAGCAGATTAAAACTAGCATTTTATTCACTTGGCATACCCACGGCATACTGAATGCTGGAATCAGACTTGTCACTGCACACCACAGGTTATTAATAGAGCTCAGAATGGTGTTGCTAAATGTGCAAGTTAAAAGCAAATAAACAAAAATGCATTTATCTGTGCTATTTGTTCTCTGGGAGAATTCAGCGAGGCCTGCCTCACACTGCATATTTATTTATCCAAGATCCCTGAGGCTCAGGTTTTTTTTTCTTTAATTATTTGAATGACAGCCACTTACCACAGCCAGAAATTCTGGGATATATGATCTATAACATTAATATTGTAGAGAAAAACACAGGGTTTTTTTCAACCTGGACAAATAAATACATTAAATAAGACACAGGAAAGAGTCTGTGGTGCACAACAGCTACTCTCTAACAGGCCCTTTCTGGACTCATGAACTACCAGCACCTGAAAAAAACACAAAGTCAAAGGCTTCAGCAAAGCAAATCAACACATTGTGCTATGGCTTTACACTTCATTTTCCTCCAATGTCAGGTGTCAGGGCAGGCAAACGGGTTTCCTCTCCATATTCAAGCCAATTCCTCTGTTCTTCATCTCGATCTCTCAGAGACTCATCAAAAATGCGATTTAATTACATCTTCCCCTCTCTCCCCCTCCCAAAAAGAGTGTAAACATGACTCCTTTTTATCTCCTGATACATCTGGACAAGTAGACAATGTGCTAAAACAAAATAAATCTGCCCTGACAGTCACATCAAAGGGTTCAGCTAGGGGCTTGCAGCTACTTAAGGCACAGGAATGTTGTTGCTAAGCATCGCTCTACAACCTATCAGTCCCTTAAAGAAGAGCTTTTTTCTTTCAGAGGGAGATGAGGAAAGCTGGAGAGTGGGAACCAGACTGCAAAGGGAGATTGGGGATTTTGGAGGATTTTGAAGCTTAAAGTGAATTGTGTGAAGAAAAGGGGGTTTGTTTTGTTTTGTTTTGCCTCTTGACATACAGTCTACATTTGTGGGAGGCAAAGTACGGAAGGAAGGAGGGGTTAAAACTTGTTGATGAAACATCTTCTGAATTATCCCTTTGGATAAAATAAAAAAAAAGCTTTGATATCCTTTTTCAAATCCTGGTGCTTACTGTAGATTCAAAATAGAAAGACTGTGACCAAAAGCAATAGGGCTGGGATACCAAGTCTGTTAAAAGTATGTTGTGAAAGGCACCCCATGCCCTGCTTTTCTGACAAGCATTTGATAAATATGTGTACATTCTGAAGAGGTGAAAAAGTAAACTTTTGATACATATGCACATAGCACAATTTGGTGGTCAATTTACTAGTAAAAACTATTCCCTTTAGAAAAATCTTCAGTCTTCCACATTGTGCCTTGCAGGACTTGATTTGTGTGTTTAGAGCTTAAAACTCCAAAAGAGGTAAACCAGACCTGAGAATTATACAAATTCAAAATACAGCAATGATGAAATGGACAGCTAAAAATTCAAATTATGCTCTCCTCTCACAGAGGACAGATAGACAGTCCAGCCTGGAAAGTATGAAGCACTCAAGTTTCAAAGCTTAATTATCCTGAAGGTAAGCTAAGAAAATTAGTAGTTTGGTTACAGCAACACTGAGACGTGAATGAGCTGTGGTTATACATCTTTGGCTTTTAAAAACAGTCGAAAAGTTTAAAAAAATCCTCCTTGCTTTTTAAAAATTAAACAAAGAAAACATGAAATGGACTCATTCTACATGCAGGGTAACTATCAAGAACATGAACAATTACTGAGCCCATGATATTACACAAATAAATAACACTTAGCATTATCTTCAGTGCTATCATATTTATTAAACAGTGACTGAGGGCAGCAGTAACCATTTTTATTGTCCCATATAGCTCTTATTTTCTAATTAAACAGAAGGTTATTTCCACTGCCAATGCAGCCATTTATCTTATTTGAGTGTTACATAATATTTTTTCCCAGCCAAGCCTGACTATAAAGTGTTCTGTGTGGTGAACTGTGGCCCAACTTGCTTTCCTCTTTGGTAATCATAGAAATGGGCCATTTCGTGCTATGTTAATAAATAAACTTTTTGCAATTTCTCCTAAAACATGATAAAGCTTATACTTTGTCCTACCCTCTAGCTTCAATACAAGGGCAATGAGCTGTATTATTAAAGATATAGGTCAAGCAAACCTGATGATTTCAATCCTGTGGGGTGCTTTAGAAACTGTTGTCATATTACTGAGATCATTCTGCTGTTCCTAATTATTCCTCTTGGTTGCTTCACATTTCAAGTGATTTCTCTCACACTTATGTCAAAATTTATAAGCTGCTCCATGTAACAACACTACATTATTTCCTCACTTGTTATGGTAATATAGGACAGAAACTAGGAGAATGCTTTAATCTAGCTGACAAGGATAATGTAGTCTAGAAATGTAATAAACTTTGCATTCTACTACAAAGTTCTGGGTTTTTTCCCTATCGTGAAACGTTTCATATAGATAGACATCTTAGAAAAACTAATTGCTACAATAACTTGGATATTCTCTTATCTGAGTTGCTTTTATCAGAAAAAATGTATCAGCATTAAAGCATTCACTCCAATAGCTTGTGCATTCTCCTTATTCCCATAATTGCTATTCTGCAACATTCTGTTGACTGTACGGTAAAACTACATGCTGCTGAAGGAAACCTCTTTCCAAGAAGTCTGCGCATCACACTAACAGTGCAAAACATTTCTAATTAACAGGCTGGGCTTTAACAGTGCTGTAACACATCTTGGGCTGACTGGCACAAAATTTTATTTGCACTAAGTAGCTTTAGACTGTGAAAACATAAAATCAACTTTATGCGATAGCTTCATGTTCTATAGTGTTTTTTGAAGGATTTCAGAAAGTAAAGAGAGCTGCCAGTGGAAAAGGTAGTCTAATGAAACATTTGAATTTTAAAGCCAGTGTGGGTACTGCTTACTGCAGGGGCTAACCCGTGGAAGCGTCATTTCCTTCAGAACATATTAGAGGGTACAAAATTATGTTAACCCCTGCCTCCCCAAAAAACCCAAGCAAACAAAAGAAAACAACAAAGAAACCAACCCAAGAAACAAGCCAAACTAAAACACAGTTCCTGTTAGAAAATGTCATATGAGTAACTGAAACATGACATCCATACTAATATTTCTAGGGATAATTTTGGTGAATTTGTTTGTATGTGCAATTTGCTGTATTTGTCAAATGTGCAATGGGTTTTAAAGTGCTTTTAGTCACAAACAAACTGAAAAAAACAGATTACAATAATATGAGAGCGAGTCCAGTGCATCAAAGCCATCAGACAATAAAATAGGAATAGGAGCACTACTCTATAATAGCAACCTTTTAAGGGACTTTTTCCAGATAAATGAAAAGCAATATTTAATTGAGCATGCATCCAGGAAACAGAGAGGAGGCAAAGATGAAGCTAGTGTTTTCTCAATAAGAAATACTCCCCACCAGCAATGTCAGGGGGAAAAAAAAACAACACTGAACAGATTTCTGGTTTTGCCTCTGTTCCTACTTCTGTCTTCATTTAAAGAGTTGATGACCTGACTGAAGGTAAACTTTGCATGGTTTGGAGGTGTGTGGGTGGGGAGGGATCAAGAGGCAGAAACAATATCTTCTGAAGGCTTTCACATCTGGATCTCAATTAGAACAACTGGAGTCCCTGTCATGGCCTGACAATTGGCAGGGTGAACTATTCATATGTTTGTGAGATTTCCCTCTTCTACCCAGCAGGTATGAAAGACACACTTTGCCTCTTTTGGTTTTTCAGCTACCACCTGCCAATACATAAGACTGTCTTGAAAGCTGATGATTTTTTAATGTGTCTGTGTTCAGATTTTTTTTCACAGTGGGCAGCCAAAACAAGACAATATTACAACCAAATTTAAAACTTTTAAAGAAAGAGCATTTAGGTCTTATGACTTTGGAATATAAACATAGGTATCTTTGGGATATAAAGCATGTGATTAATCAATATCCTATTAATTTGTAAAGCATCTGCTTATAAAACAGAAACAAACTCTGATGGGAATGATTAACAACAGGAACAGCAATTAATTTTGGGATCCTCACAAAGGAATGCATGAGAAATAAGAAATCATACACAAAAGCATTAAACTACATAAGAGCAGTATCACATCATTATATTTACATAGTTTTTGGTGAATCAAAATAAACTAAAAACACTGGGAGACACTGGACACTATAAAAGGGAGAGGCAATAAAAATAGTTATGCAAAATACAATTATATAATTTTGTTAAAACAAGAAACACAAAACTGGAGAACAGAAAAAACAGTCATAGAACTTATGACTTAGGTTTTCTTAACTCCAAAATAATGTCCTACACAAAGTAGTTCAGAGCTGTCTGAGACTTCTTATCCATGTTTACACATCAGAAATACATAAGTAATTTTTATAATTACTTTTCTTGAACTTATTAGTAATTGATGTCCACTTTTTCAATTTATTCAGAAGATAGCTTCTACCCTGCATGAGAGGACAGAAAAAACAGCAGAAGAGTTGGTTTAACTCAAAAGTTCTCTTCCAAGGTCTATGTGTGGAGTTTTTGGAGTTCAGTCTGCCACGAAATACTGGTAAGTGAGAGCTTTTTGTTCCTTGAGGTGATGGATTTAATGAATACTGTCCTAGAAGGCATTGGGTTTTGTCTCTTTGAGAGGCTTTCTATGGTACAACTGAAGAAATGCTCTAACTTATGGTCCCTATCCATACATTCAAGAAAGTTCCTAACAAAGTCTATCCCTCAGCTCAAGAAACTGTTCCCCCAGATTTGCATAATTTCAAGACATACTACAATTCAGGGATGAGGACAGGGGTTTTTGTCAGACAGAGTAACTGCTCATTTATAGGCCTGTTGAACCTTTCTTGGTTTCAGCTGTTACTATGGTTACTTATATAGCTGACATGTACTGAGCACTTCCAGTCTTGGCTAAAAAACTGCCATCTATGTACAGTCTGTCACAATTCTAGGAAATCTGCTCCAACAAATCAATGCTGCCATTAAAATTGTTCTTTTTTTTTTCTACCCTGTGTGTGTAAGCTTCAGTTACAACAGCTGGTTCTTCTTGTATTCACTTCCCACATTAGATGGAAGCTCTGAATTTTATTCCTTGTGCTGCTGTTCACTTGAGCTGATGCTATTTGCATTCTGTGATCAACTTTCCTCTTCACATCCCCTTGGCTATCCAAGACAGACAGAATTTCCTGGAATTTCTCAGCATAATTTATGCCACCCAATCTTCCAAGAAACCACTTGCCTTGTACCCTCAGTTCTTCTTCAGTCTCCCATCAACTTTCTAGAACCATAGGCTTACCCAAATATAAACATGGTGTTTTACTAGCTTTTGTACCACTAACAAGTACAACTACAATATTTAAATATCCCCTCTTACTGGATACCATAAAGGGCTATTAGATGCACCTATTAAAATCTAATTATTTTAGGTCTTATCTCACTAATAAAAAGGTTACACAGCACTGGGCAGAAAAACTGATCTCCATGAAAGCATGTCTACTTCGTCAACATAAAAACTGTTCACTGGTACTTAATTCACTGAATTTGTTCATGTTGAATTTGTAGTGTTCTATTTCCTTAATCAAAAAAATTTATGTCATATTTGATAATTATATTACAAAACCTAATGGAAATCATTGTTGTTGTCAATACTGAAGCCCACAGCTTGCACTGACTAAAGAGAAGAGGGACTAAAGGAACAAGACATCCTTCTTCCACTCCTGTTTTCACCTCTCTCTCATTCTTTTCACCTGCAGTTGTATCTACCACTTGTCAATGAGATGACACTTTCAGCAAAGCATACAGATTGACAGAATGTAATAAATACATTGCGAATGGTACTGTTGCACACAGAAGTTGGAGGTACTCTCATCATAAAATACTAGAAACATCAAGAGAACCCTGAAATTTACAGATATAAACGTGGATCACTAAACCAGGCAAGTAGAGGGAGTGGAAAGAATATTTGCCTTTTCCACAGCCCGAACACAAAAATCTGGGTAGCAACAATACTGCTATCACAAGCAGACAAAGTAAACAAAGTAAAACTACTTAAGGAACTGAATCTAAACAGAAAGACCAAATAAGCCTGTATTATACAGTGAGTAACTTCAAGAGGTGGTTGCATTCATGTTTGAAGTACAACTAAGCACATAAAATGATGTAAAATGAAAATGATCAAAAAATATTCCACTGTACATACATAAGTCACAGAATCAGTTAGGTTGGAAGGGACCACAGTGTGTAATCTGGTGCAATCTCACTGCTCAGACAGGGTCATCCTAGACCACATTGCACAGGATTGAGTCCAGACAGTTCTTGAGTATCTTCAGTGAGAGAGATT
Organism: Cephalopterus ornatus; assembly: GCA_013396775.1. Taxonomy (NCBI): domain Eukaryota; kingdom Metazoa; phylum Chordata; class Aves; order Passeriformes; family Cotingidae; genus Cephalopterus; species Cephalopterus ornatus. Next base: position 187,530 of record VZRE01006460.1, on the reverse strand, counting down.
CCACAACCTCTCTGGGCAATCTGTTCCAGTGTTCGGTCACCCACAAAGTAAATATCTTCCTCATATTGAGGTGGAACTTCCTGTGCATCAAGTTCTGCTGCTACCTTTTGTCTTAATGGAGATACCTTTTTCCTAAACTACTGTTTCTGTGTAATAATAGAGATACTGTGAGTCTAAAATTCAGCTAACCAACCAAATATAACAATTTGTCACTGCAATTCTGCACTGACAGTAGTTTCTGAAGGCATAGCAGCATTTCTGAGAGTCCTTCTCGTTTGAACGTGTCTTGTGTATCCTCAGAAGTTACATTTCCTACATTGCATTAGCTTTACAGAGGGCAATTCCATTTGAATAAATGCTTTCATTGGGTCAGAATTTAACATGAATTTTCCTACCTGTCTGAAGCAGGACTGGTAGTCTAACAGAGGAGGTGATGCTTTAGATGCTCCCTCTTTCCCATTGGTAAGCATATCTGTAAACTTCTCATAGGAGACTTTAACACAGTTACGATGCAAAAGACTGAATGTTTTTGATTTGTTCTTCATTGTTATTCTGTTTGGGGGTTTGTTGGATTTTTTCTTTTATCTTTGAATACAGAAGTGGAAGATAGGGGTTGTAGTAGAAAATCTAATGTTTAGATCTACTCTCCAGAACACTTGAGTTAATTGTTCTATAAACATAAATTCTCAGACACCATAATGAAACAAAATGAACAGAGCCAGCTTTCATATCTCTGCCTCCTCTGCTCCAGTTAGCTTCAAGTGTGAATAACAGAAATAAATATCAAATATTTTCAGATATTCAGATTTAAAAGAAAGATTTATTTCCAGTTACATGTATTCTAAAACTTATGGAAGAAATGCTAGAAAAATATTATTCATATCATTCTGTAGTTTCAGCACTGGACTTTGTTCTCAGTGACTACCTCATGGCATGACAGTTTTTGTTAATATTATATCTATAGGCTGCATAAAGTATCAAAGTTAAAAGCAAGATGACGTATTTTGACTATTCACATCACAATTGATTTTCTGTTACTTATAACTTTAGATTAAATTATTAGAAACAGACTGATGAGCCAAAAGTTTTACACTTTGCAAAGCAACTGCTCCAACAGCATTATTTAAAAAACTGAAACTGCTTAGCTCCTTAAAATGCAACTGTAGCACATGGAATTCACTTATTTTCTCTCACTGAAGCACCTGTGCACTAAAGGATTACCCGCCTCTCCTGAATCTGGCTCATTACATGCGATATGATTTATTACTCAGAAATACTTTATTACTGCAATAAAACTGCACTTTCCACTTTTCCACTGTCACTTAAACAGTGAATGTTAAATCAAAAAACTGAAGTCAAAACCTCTGTTGATTCCACAGGCAGGAGATTATATGCTAATAGGGCAGGGCAATACAACTGAGCAGGAAAAGAAAAATGTCCCCAGAAGTTTACATAGTTATACATATTGAATTTCTGGTTTTAACGTATTTTGTTTCTTGTAGTGCCATCACCACAAAGAGTAACTGAGAACCATCCAGTTATGTAGCAAATAAAATGCCCAGTATTTGCACTTGCATATTGCTGCCTGAGAGAAACACCCAAAAGATGGTCCCTTTTTAATAGTTTCACTTCTATGTATTTTGGCTAGAGAAGATTGGAAGACATATGCCTTTCACTTGCTGGTAGACACCTGTAGACCCGCATAATTTCATTAATTTCCTGTTGAAACACCACAGGAATTAAGTTTATTCCCACTAGCATGATCCTTAAACTGTTGCACCATTTAGCAAATTGTTCCCACATTAACCCATACAGATTTAGGCATCTGTACCTAACAGAACTGAAAGTACATCAGCATAGGAGAAAAATGGCATGTTCTAGGTTGGTTAAGATGTTAACTTGATTAAGAATCCCATCATCTATCTTATTTTGCTATCTAAAATGTTATTATATATGAAAATTCTTCTGTATCTTATTTTCTTCAAGCTCTTATTTTTCAGATTGCTCTGTGGAGATCCATTTTTTTTTTTATTTCCCCCTATAAAACATGTCTCTGAAACCAAGCTGCTAAGTATTCTTCTGTGCTAGCAAAAGAAGCTAATACATATGCTTTCTCAATCCATTTGTTAGGTTATGGATATAATCTTGAAAGAAGGGAAATAACCAACTAAATAATGGTTGCTGTAAACAAAGTATTTAATGTATGAACAATTTAACCTCAATTTTCATCTGAGGGGGAAAAAACCCTGTTACACATTTGAACATATTTCCAAAGTTATATTTTGTTGTAACCACACTCATCCTCTCTGGTATAAACAGACACAAATACAAGAACATCAGAAATACACCTGACAAAAGAAAACAAACTTTTCTGGCTCAGCTATTTAAAATATGGTTTCATCACCCACTGCCATCACTACTTTTAGAGAACTTCTTTCATCAGGCTCAGATTTGTTGACCAAAAGAAGCATAAAGCTAAAGAAAGTATAAGACTTTTCAGTCAAACAAATACTCATCTACTGGTTTCTCATCTTGCAGAATGTAATTAACTTTTTTTTTCTGCTTTAATACTTAACATTAGCTCATCTACTCCCTTCTCTCCATTTCCGTCTACAGAATAGAGAAGTTGTCTTTTTGTTTTAAAAACTTTTGCAGTTTTTTAGTGAATTAATCTTAAAAGAACACTTTTCCAACTTCACAGAACAAGAGGCACTGGGTATTCTTCTGAATGTTGGATACTCATCTAAAACAAGTTCCATCTATCACTAGTTAATATGGCTCCAAAAAACATTTCTCCAAATAACTAAAATCATTAGAAGATGCATGAAAAAGAGTTATTTTTTCCATGCACTGTGACTGCTTTCTGAAATAGCCCCATCTAAAAATAAATTAATCAAGATAATAAAAACAATGAAAAATGCTCATTCTAGATGTTGGATAAAATGCTGGCTTTTTTTTTTTTAGGCAATGAACTTTGTATGATAATTGGTAAAAAGAAAACATACAGAAACCACTTGGTAAGGGCTCGAGATCTCTACATAGCTTTAATTTTTTCAGGCCAGCATTTAACCTGAACTGAGGTAAGTGTAAGCTTTTTCCTGAAGCAGATCTGATACAACAGTCCTAGGAACTCCTGTCATTTTGTTGTGTGCATGTCCCAGTGCTTTAGGTTCCTCAAAGGCAATTTTAGTGAAAGAGATTATTTTTTTGCCATGCATTATAGCTTTTAACAAATATCCTGTGCTTTGCAATGGATTTTATACTTTCAAAATTAATTTTTGATTTTAAAAACTTTCTGTTAAACCAAGAAAGCCTGGTAATAATGCTGGACTTGCAACTTTGAGAAAATCAGATTGTGATGTTCTACCCAGCAGGAATGGTGTTGAGTGAATACTTAATGATTTACTAGTTCTACTTGACTGAGCTTGCATCCTGTAAATGGATCATATGATCACTGATCACAAGTTAAACTGCTTTTGTTTCTCGCATGGCATCAGCCGAGGGTCTGTTGTACAGTACTAGAGGTTCGTGTGCAACTCTGTGTAAGACAAGGGCAGGTTACATGCAATAGGCAGTTAATGGCTCATACCAGCAAGCCCTCAGCTGAATGGAGCTCATGAGGTTGAATTTTAAGGAGGTAGCTGACCTTGCAGCTGAGAGCTTTAACTGTATTTTTACCCATTTGTACCTGGATAAGTAAACAGTTACTGAATGCTGAAAGGGCCTGAAAGCACTATTTTGGCCAAAGGCTAATCCTCATTCTTTGTGGATGAAAGGACTCAAAATGAAAACAAAACAAACAAACAAAAATATTCTCTGCTTCAGGTAACACAAAGGTAAAACTGCAATAAACAAATCCATTAGTTTTGAGTTAATGTAGCCTTACCCTGCATTTCTAATGAGTGAAGCAACCATTAAAAAATACTAAATTCTTCTTAAAATGATAGAAACATTACAATCACAACAAAAAGGATATATACAATATAAACCAAAATGGCTCAGAAACGTTCATCTCATGTAGATGAAATTAAAAGAATAAGTGATCAGTGATCTGCTTGTCGCACAGCTTGAATCTAATAAAAATGTTCATCCTTCATGTCCCAGAAAACACAAGTCCAAATATAAGAGACAGTATAGGGCAGTGATCCTCAGCCCTATGCATTCATCTCATTTTTAGTATTTTTTTTTGAAGCTAGTGAAGTATCACTGGATTTCTCTGTCAACTGGGGCTATTGTAAAGAAAAGACTCTCATTCTGTGTAGGACAAAAGGTTTGAAGGCCAAAAATAACTTCCCAGCCAAAGACTTCTTATGCATTTTATCGATCTTTCTGCACAAATTTTAGCATACTATCCTGTATAAAAGGTTTTTTCAGGATCTTTAGTTTATTTTGTTATTTTTCCCTGCAACCTGTATTTCATCTATTTTGTATACAACAAAAGAAAAATGCCAACACTTTCACAGCTTTCATAGCTACCCAGTGTTCCTCTACATGCACAGATAGATGTATTAGAAGATGCATGAGGATGTTGGAGATGAAGACGGAGGACTGAGGGGGATGTAGTCACTAACAGCAGCACGTGTTACTTCATTTGAGTGACATGGCAGCAAAAGTGAACTTCACAGCTCCCAGTTTATTTTCTAGCTGACAGTCTAGGACCTGACATTTGATGTCTTGCTAAAATCCATATGTTGCAAAGTCAAACCTTTTCTCCTCTCCAAGTACAGTCACTTAATCCTACAATTTTAAGTTATTCACTCATTTTTCCTCAGTCCATGATTCAACATAGCTGCAACAAGATGCCTCCATCTTCCATCATAAACCAGTCAGTGTCCTGCATTTACTTCTTAATCTACAAAGAACACTGAACTTCCATTCATTATTTTTGAAATCTAGGAAACAACAGCAATTCATTTAAATGGAAGTCCATAAACCTGTATTTCATGTGTTTAAATTCTGATCATGTAGCAGAATAGGAGAGTCCCTTCCTCTCTTTGATCTTGCATGTCTGTTTGGAATGCAACATACAAAGGGAATAACCCATTCCTGACAAACCTATGATTTGCACCTAACTAAACCAGGCACCTAAAATCCATGATGCAAATAATTATTTCTAATACTACATGAATAAAAGACAAGTGAGGAGATCCTTGCGTCAGATTACACAAAAACTAAATGGAATATGCCTTTTCTAAAGAATTTTAAGTTTTAGTAAAATATTTTAAAATATTTTAAAATTTTAGAAGTTTGTCCTCAGTTGTCTGAAACTACTTTACCGCATCATTGAACAAGTTAAAATGAAGAATTCTTAACTGCTCTTAAATTTGAAGAGAACATCAGTATTCAGTTCAAATACCTCTATATGTTAGTCTCACCAATGCTAGACAGGTTTTACCTGCATAGGTGATTGAAAATATAGAACTACTAATGCTTTATCCATTCCCTTGAAAATAAACATTCTGCTAAAATACTGCTGTAAATAAGGTCTCTTTGGATACTGCTTCTTGTTAGCATTTAGATGTGTGTTTTATGATCACTGCAAAACAGAAAGCTCAGCAAACACGGGGGGAAAGAAGGCACTGCCTTGCAGAAGCATGCCCAGGCAGAACAGCTCACTGCCACACCTATTATCTGTGTGCATTAGGAACTGTCTGTCTAGACATCGAGAACCTGACAAGATGATATGCTTAACTCTGGGTTTGTATCAGATTTAATAGGAGGATGCTGGCAGGCCTCAACTGGTCCTGGAAGACTGTACAGGTTGTTTGACAAATGAGTTTGGAGTAAAGCTATGAACGAAACCAGTTTCAGTTTACTTAAAGATGTTTAAATCATCTACACCTCCGCTTAAGGTCTAAACTCCTAAAGACACTAGAAATATGAGTCATTACAGTTGCAGTGGTAGTAGATACGAAGTAGAAATAAAAACTAGGATAAGAAAAAGATGGGAAGATTTTGCAAGCATAATGTTCTGACCTAACTTTAGGGACAAAGCAGAAAATAGCACACAGATGAGGGTGTACCTAAACTCCTGAGCAAAAGCCCTGGCTGGAATAACATGGGAGCTTCTTGATAACAGTGGGAAGATTTTTCAGAAGCTAAGGACCAATGCAGGAGAAAGGGATGATGCAGGAAAAAGGGAAGGCTGTCCTGGCATCACTTGTAAACTTCATTTCTGACATGGTACCTAAATGCTGAGCCTTATGTCTTGCTAGTAGAGATCTTCGTTTTACCAGTAAGACAGTCTGATGTTGGGGAATAAGTAAATCACAGTGTAACTGTCAAACTCATAATACCTTCAGGGAAGGGGAAAATTCAAATCAAAGAGAAACACAACAAAAGCAGTGTTGCGGGCAACCCTGGGGCACCTGCACTTCAAGACTTCTGTAGGGGTACATGGGAACCATAGAAGCTCCTGCAAAGCTGCAAAGACTTTTCTGAGAGGAGCTGTTTTGATGAGAATCAGGAGCTAGAAGAAGTTTCCCTCATGAGTGTCAGACAGGCCCTTGTATGAGACATAAATAACAGAAACAGTACCAGAAAGAATGCAAAAATCTAAAAACTGATGATAATATTTCACATCAGAAGTACCTGCTGAAATTTGAATACAAACATAATCGTTTTGCTAAGCCATCCTATTATTTACTTTCTAATTATTGAAGTCATTTGAATACACTTATAATACAAAAAATACAATGTAAAAATCCTTAGAATTACCAAATGTTACTAAAAACATTCCAAAGAGAAAATTGAAATCACACTTAATGATCAGAAGTTAATAACATATAAATTTCATTCGTTTACTTGAATGTAGTTATAGAAATAATTCAATAACCAAAAATAATACTTGCTAGCTGTTGTATGATGTCATACAGTTTTTTGATACTTAAACTATCGATGGCAAGCTGAATATTAGTCAGCAGTGCCCTGGCAGCCAGGAGGGCCAACCATGTCCTGGGGAGCATCAGGCAATGCATGGCCACCCAGTTGAGGGAGGGGACTGTCCTGCTGTGCCCTGCCCTGGGGCAGCCCTCCTTGAATACTGTGGCAGTTTTGGGCATGGCAATATAGGAAAGATACTAAGACATTAAAGAGTGTCCAAAGGAGGGCCATGAGCATAGTGAAGAGCCTTGAGGGGAAGCTGTATGAGGAGCAGCTCAGGTCACTTGGTCTGTTCAGCCTGGAGAAGGGGAAACTGAGGGGAGACGTCATTGCAGTTATAACTTCCTTGTGAAACAAAAAGCAGAGGCAGACAGTGATCTTCTCTGTGGTGACCATTGAGAGGATCTGAGGGAACTTCATGAAGCTGTGTCAGGGGAGGGTTAGGTTGGATATCAGGACGAGATTCTTCACCCAAAGGGTGGTTGGGCACTGGAACAGGCTCCCCAGAGAAGTGGTCACAGCACCAAGCCTGTCTGAGTTTAAGAAGTGTTTGGACAATGCTCTCAGGCACAAGATGTGATTCTTAGGGTGTCCTGTGCAGGACTAAGAGTAGGACTCGATGATCCTTGTGCAGATCCTTTAACCGTATTACGTAAAATCTACATGGAATATGCCATCTCTAAAGAATTTTAAGTTTTAGTAAAATGTAATTGCTATTTTTCTATTCAGCATATTCTATGATTCTATTAAAAAAATGCCTTTATATTTAAACTGTATTTTTCATCCCAGTGTAGCTAGAAAATACCATGATATAGTAAATAATTATTTCGGTTGTAACATAAATTTTTAAATTTTATTAAATTTACATTGATCCATATGCAAAAATAACTTAATAAAAAATAAGTATGGAAAAACAACATAGATACCGTTATTTGTGTATTAAACTATAAAACCTATTACATGTTACATGTTGAGTTTGATTTGGAAAAGGATAAAATTTTTCCCTCATATGTGTTCAAAGGCCTATTCTGAAAATAAACATGCAATTGTGAGAGCCCAAAGGCATAAGTGCACTATTTGAGGGCAATCATTTTCGGTGTAAAACAGACCACAACTGTTTAAGCATCTCTGTAGAAAGGGAATGCTTGTTGATTAGCAGGTGCCTTAATATAAAGGTATGTCTGGCTTTTGTCTCTAGATTCCTACTAAATCATTGGCTCCTTCTTTTCTTTCTGTAAATTGAGGAATGTGAGGCTTATCTGGTTGTGGTGTTTCTGGATTCCTAATCAGCTTTGGCAAGTGCTTTGAAATTCATTAAGAAAGGCCCATGCAAGTTCCATGCCATCACAGATACATAATAGACTGTCATTCCAGACCCATGTGAAGTGGGCTATTTCTCTTGTCATTCAACTAAAGATGAAAACTCATGACTTATTTGCAGTAGTGCTTCCAAAGAAACATAATTAAAAGAAAAAATGTTATTTTCATTACTTTACAGAAAAGATTAAAAGCCTAACTTTTTTGCTGATCATTTTAATCAGTGCACTGGAAGCACATCTATTTTATTTATAACACATGTTGAACCTTAAAATTAAGTAGCGTACATATAAAACCACTTCAGGTGACAGACAGAAACAGCAGACATCACAGGAGAAATTGAAAATGTCAGCCTTTCTTAATATCCCAGGACTTGTAACCATCATAAAATAGCCACAAATTAATATATTCCTAGAAAACCTATCCCATGGAGCAAGAATGGGAAGTAATCATGTGAGCACACCACTCCTTCAATTGTCTTCTTCCTGTTTACTACAGTGGCTACAGTCTTTTCAGAAGAATACCACCGACTTGTCATTCTGCAGTTCATAGGACTAACTCTGCAATATCAAAATGCCTGAGAAGACTAACTTCTTAACAGGAAAAAGGTATGAGATAAGTAATTTTAAAAAAAAGTTCTTATTAGAAATCTATTAGATGATAGGTATCACCAAGTCATCTTTACTGCTGAGACCTTCATTATTGCCCCATAAAAACAACAGCTAAATCCACCCAGCAGGAACACTAAAAGAAGAAAATACAGTTAGCATATCCTGAATATACATACATGGGCCCCTATCAAGACTTACTCACTTAAGACAAGATGTTTCAATTATTGAGATTTTATCACTCTTATGCTTCGTACACTTCAAACCTGAAATAGGGCACAAAATCTAAAACTGGATAAATGAAAAATGCATAACATTTATGAGGAAAAAGAGAAATAAAAAGTTATAATGTTTGAATGCAATAATAGAAAGTAGACTGCTACTAGAATAACATTTTTGGATTTAAGAATTCAATACTATATATTCTGTTAGAAGACTGTCTCACGGAATTTGTATTCTTGCATTGTTGGCACCTAAGTGCCTAATGTACTTACTAGCTAAGAGGCTCTGGTGGTGTTATAGATGATTTGAGAAGAAAACATAGACAATGGCACTAAGAGAGAAAAGGCTATTAAAAGATTCAAAATTCCTCCACAGGCAGCAGCAAAACATCAGCTCCTTTTGTAATTTCGCAAAAGTGAAACTAGAAAGGGCATTAAAGGGGAGGAAGAAAAAAAAGCCTTCTTAAGAGTCTTAATCAAACTCTTACATTTAACAGCATTAATACTAAGTATGCAAACGTTCATCCCACTGATCATTATGGTATCAAGAACTAATTTTCCTCCTTTTAAGAGCTTATATGTCACATCACACCCCGTGGGCCTTCTAGAGATGTATTTAAATGTCTAACAGGGGGAAAAGAAAGACATTCCAGACAGCCAGGTGTTACTGATTCACCCATTAAAACTTCAGTTATAAAATATCCCACACAATGGTAAAACATTTCAGTCATTAGCCGATCATAAATAGATTAGATGACATTCTAAATTATTATGACTATATGTGTATAAAATTTACATTGCTTCTCACATTATTCCAGGTGTCGGTAACTCTGATTATCTGAAGTTAGAGATTAAGGCATGTATTATTTGTTCTAAGGACTTAAGGAAAAGAAAGACTAAGACAGATGTAGTAAATGTAACATTAATCCCGAGATAGAAGAAAACTTCAGATTTATTAGTAATGATGCTCATTTATTTACTATTATATAGCTGAAAATGAGGTCATTTCCTTTTATTGTAAACTTTAAGCCAGCCTTACTATTTCACATAATGAATGTGAAACAGCAAAATAAATCAAATATTTTTAAATCTTAAATTGCCTAAACTCCTGCTTTCGAAATAAGGAAAATATTTAATGAACATCCAACACTGCACATTTTGATATCAACCTTAATAACAAAAGATACAGGTGGACTTTTCATAATAATACACTGTCGATTTACACAAATTTAGTTGCCTATGTATGTGAAGATAATTTTTGTGCTTATTTATTTCTTCTTTATCTACACTGCCAAACAAGATTTGAATTTTATCATTAAACCGTATTTCAATTCACTTTCCTCCTTTTAATTTGGCACATGATCAAATTTCTGAGTTAATAAATTAGGGAGCACCATCAGTATTCCCATAATTGTCAGTAGGCAAGCACTTTAATCACAGTCTGTGTGAAGAAACTTAAGTCAACTTAATCTAGATTAGAAGACAGTTGACCTAAATCAAATGAAGTTGCATTTACTATGAGCTAGAGGTTTGTACTGGAAAGTCACTGTCATGCTAAAGATGCACCATAATGCTTTGTGCTAAAACAGTGCAAATTCACAATTGGATTAAGATGCATTACAACCAAGGAAAAAGGTTTTCCAGCCCTCCCAGTCATGCCTCAAATGCATTTTCATTCTTTCCCATAAACTGGCACTTGCACACAGCATTTTGAATGACCTGTCCAACAGTTTTCAAAGAAGAATAATACATAAATAAGGGTAATTTTCCATCAGGTCAACAAACTAAGCTGACCCACTGTACAGTCACCAGTGAAAAACATGGGTAGGGAAAAGGGCCATTCCTTTCATTGGCAGCATAGTCTTAGAGCACACAACAAGGTAAACCAGCATTTGTTGGAAGGTAGAAAAGGCACAACCCACTGGTGACTGGGTAGAACCACGAGTCTTACACTCCACTCCTGACATTCCTGTCAACCTTGCACTCACTGTTACAGCTCAACATGTCTGTTCCCCACCCCAGAATTTGTTATTCTTGTCTTTTGAATTCTTGGTTGTTCTATACAGGATTGCTTGTGTGTACACACACTATCTACACATGCAGTATGCAAACAGATTTTCTAACATGGCCAAAGTGTCCAGGTGTACAAAAAGTAAGCAGCTTATCTCTCTGATTCAACCTGATTTCCAGGCATAATTTCTTTTCAATTTTTTGCTATTTCTTTTTTTTTCCCTTTTAATTTTAAGAGTGAAATGCTTCGTTTTGCCATTGACTCCAATAGAACGAGATTTCACTTTTCAGTGTTTTTAATGTTCAAGATTATCTAAATACAAACTATGTCAATAGCTGTCACCAAGGTTCACAACTCTACAGTAATATCTCAGTCAAGACCACAGCATCAGAATGCTGCAAACATTATTGTTTTACATTTCAAAAATATATGAGTAAGCAATGAGTTAAAAATTACAAAATCTAGCCAAACCACATCATTTTTAGGATAATTACATCCCAGTTTTCTAGTTAGAACACAAGATTATTTTTATGTATGTCAGAGACAGGCAAGCACCTGAAAGAATGAAATCACTTGCTCTTGTGCTTGAGGATGAGAACTGATCCCTTCTACCATGTCTGGTCAAACGTATTAGCTCGCTCTCAAGGAACGTTAGGATGAGATTCACTTCAAAAGACCTGAAATCAACAAAGCTTTTGCCAAACACATACTCTTACCATCTGGGCTTCAGGTGTTTCTGGTTTCCCATTTCTCACAAGGTTCTGTCATGTTTTTTTAAATGTTTTCTTTGTTGTAATACACTAGGTTGAGGCTGCTGTTCACAGAGAAGAAAACTTTGACTCAGCCCACCTAAACATATTTTTTTGTTAAAAAAACAATTCAAAAGAAAAATAATGCAAATTAAATCTAATAATTAGTTCATAATTAGAGAGAAGATAGGAATACAGAAGACAGGAAGAAAAAAGACAAGAATAAAAGAAACAAATAAAAAAAGGAAAGAAAAAATAAAAGAGAAGAATGAAAGAAAATTAACAAAGAAAAAACACAGAGTAAAAGAAAAAAGAAAAGAAAATGTTTTTAATATGTGGGGAGGCCCTAAATCCAGAAATAATTTTCCACAAATAAGAATTTCTTAAGTCTTTCTTAAAGCCAAGGAAATTGAGTCGCAAGAAGGTGATAGGATTTGCCAGATGGAATAGATTTTGAAATTCCCAATTATATTGGGACTCTGAGTTTAAGATCTGTTCTGAAAAGTGTTTTTATACTAATGACGACAAATGAGACCTTGGAAAAATATCTTTTGTCAGATCTGAGAGTGCACCTGCTTGCAGCATTTCACCTGCAACATATTTTCTTAGTTCTTATGACTCAGAATAATACCGTAGGTATAGTTTTGAAAACTAGACAAGTAAATAATAGAGATTCAAATTAGTACAATCACCAGAAAAAGTTCCAAACAAATTAGAATGTACTCTTGGGCACACTACTTGGCAGACATGTTAATTAAAAAAGCCCATAAACAAAAGTAAAATAACCCCCAAACATCACCCCACAACCAGATTTCACCAAAAAGCATAGCTGTCTGATACCACAGTCTGTCAAACTCTAATCTAAGAAACACTAAGGCTTATATTTAAAATCCTAAAATTATACCATCCTAAGCCACCAAATTATTGCCAAAATTCAAGTTCTACAGGATGGAATAATGTTGAGTGTATTTTTTATTATGTCAGGTCCTTTGAAAAGCCTAAATAGAAGTGGATTAAACTAAATTTAAGGAGACAAACTAAACTTTTTTTTTTTTTTGAGTAGATAACAAATAGATGCAGCACTGAGCAGCCTCTTCACAGAATGTTTTCTGTAAGTGAAAAATTAAATAGGAGAGTCCGACCTGGTAATAAAGAGATCATCTCAAATGCAGATGCGCTGGACAGCCTGAATGAACCCAAGGCACCCGACTAACATCAGCAGAAGCCAAACATTCCTTTCCTTTCTTTAACTTCACCTCACATACTACCATTTACATCAGTTCTTCAACCGCTTATGACACATTTTGGTATGCTGGCTTCCTCTAGGAAAAGTAACCTGGGGGCAGGAGGGGCACTTGGCAGGGATGAGTAGGAAGAGGGCTGATAATTCACTTTGTTTGCACAAGGCATTCTGCCGAAGGGGCTAATCTTGATTATTCTCCAGTGATTGTCCCTCACTTGAGGAAGTACCAAACATCCTACAAGGAATTTCAGTACAAATCCTCATCTGTTAAGAGCAAAGGAAATACCTTTTCCCATCTTTCTCCCATTGATTAAAGACAGAAGGTAGAATCTGGTACTTAGTACCTGATGAAAAATAGCAGTGGTGGTGAATTGTCTTTTTCTCTATGAAACTTTTTTTTCTATAGCTCAAGTGCACAGTTTATAATCCTATTTTGCTGACTATTCTGTCTTATTTTGAAGAAATTTAGCATCATCCAAGGTAAAACAGATTGGTAATCTCTGTCACTGCATATGCAAACTGGGTATTGGTCTAACAGTGATGCCATTAGGTTTTATTTTCTCAAAGTTTAACATTTTGGTTTAAAACAAGATAGAATCATTATGGCCCGTATCTGAAACCCACAAGAGGCAAGATGAGCTTTTCATTTTAAATAATTTGGATAAGCCCACACATATTTTCAAAAGTTTATCCCTCATATGAGAAAAATAAGCAGTCAATAAACATGGTCTTCCATTCTTTATATCACAATTAATATGTTGGGGGAGGGTGGTGTGTGCATATGGAATAAAGAATTTAACTGTGAAATGCATCCATTTTATTTTTGTGCTTTTCAAGTGAAAACTTTATCACCTGACTAAAATTTTGAACTTGAAATTCAGCTAAAGATTTGCAGGGAAAATATGAAAAATAATGAAAAATTCTTTGTAAGTAATTTTCTTTTTTAAGCATAGTCCCTTATGAACACTTCCTAGACACTACAGCAAAGACATCTCAATTTCTCTCATTCCAACACCTAACTCCAAGTGTGTCTGTGATAAGAAACAGGTGTGAAAAACTGACTGTAAAACAATATGCCCTCATATACTTCTCATTGTTAGGATCTCTACCATCTAAACATCTGTAAAAGCATGCATTTACTTCTCAAGTTCCTTGAGGTTTTAGTGCTGACTTATTATAAAGCAATTTAAAGAACAATGCCCTCCTGAAAGTCAGTCTTCTCCCTGTATTTGATCCTGTAGTACAATTTTTGTTTTCATTTGTGGTCCAGAAATTTATTCCAAGGAGTGTGATGCATAAACAAAAGATTTCAGAATGTAGAAACTGCATTATGAAACGTCTCTTCACCACTCCTCTCAATACAAAACTAACCTTGGCCTGCTGACTGGAGATGATGAGAGCCTTGGGGGAGAACAGATGGGAGCCGAGGAGCTGCTCACAGCCCCACAGGAGAGGTTGGGCATACTGAAAAACTTAGTCTTCTATTATAACAGAAAATGGAGAAAGAGTTTGAATAACTCACTCCACGGCTTATGCTACTTTTCTGCTTTTAATGTGTTTAATGACATAAAAGACTTTTTGTAGCAACAGCTGAAACTATTCAGTTTGATTGGGGATTTCACATTGGACTCCAACCTGATCTTGAGTCAAAAGAGTAATAAACATATCCATCTAAGCCAAGTGTATCATGAGCATTTGATTTTTTTTTAATCACTCAGCCCCACAAATCTTGGTTTAATATTGATGCAAACAGCTTCACTGCAATATTCAGCAGGAGCTGCTTATGAAGCATAGCAGATATGTTGCTGATAATGCCAGTTTCTATTCAAACCCAAAGCAGGTTGTTACTAGTAGCAATAGACTTGTTTTCTATTGTGTATAAGAAAAAAGGAATCCAAAAATTATTAGATATGAAACGCAAAGTGCAAGGCACTAAAACTGTATTCTTTTACTCCATGTTTTAACCACTGTATTTAAAATGTAAATATATTTGTGTGATTGGAAATTGTCTAAAAGCAAGCTTGATTTTGTACACAATAGCAAATCAAGAACTGTAGCTGAAGCCAGTAACCCAGGTCAGCCAAGATGAACCAGTAAAAGCACTCTGCAATGACTCAGAGATATATTTTCTTTTTCTTTTTTAATAAGAGTGCACACAGAACAGGAAGAACATCAGTGACTTCAGTTTCTGGCCTCCTAACCAAGAAAGGACTTGTGAAGGTGAATGGTTTGCAGACGAAGGGGATATAAAAGAGACAAAAGCAGGATAAAAATTAAATAAAAAGTAGCTGTCTTAAACTGTAATTGCACTCCTCTGCTGAGCATGCTTTCAGATATATAAATGTGATTTACCATCAGCTTGCAACTACAAATCAGGTCTTAAGAAACACTTGTGCTATGAAATTGTTTAATCTCATCAAGCTCTGCTTTCACAGCAAGCCATAAATCACAAAGTCTTTGTTATCATAGACCTCCATGAGCGCCTCTCAGGCAGGCAATGGATCGTGGGTATATATAATCCTGACTGCACAAACAGTGGGGTCGTCGCAGCCTGAAATACTTTCATAATAGCCACTGTGCAGCTGGTGGAACACAAGCCTATGATGGATATCTCATTTCCTACAGTCGGCATCTATTTCGTGCAAATTATTACCACATAAATTTCTTGTCAACAGAAACGGCCAATTAATTAAGTTAAAAATTTACTCATGATCACATCTACAAACCAAATAGAACTGCAAGGCAATTTTACAGTTACTGAATATACTGCAGGTCAGTTTAATGAATAATTTTTAACTTTGTCATAAACTCAAAGACAGGCTAATATCTTGAGGAACCTGACTGGAGAGCAGCTGCCAACAGATTTACACAAAATATATTTATGCAGATTTTGATTGCTGACATCTGGGGACAGAAATAAACTTCATACAATTACAGAAACTTCACAGGAATATGAAATTTTCTCCTTAAAAATAAGCAACTTTTCCTCTAAAACGCTGTATTTCAATGTGATAAAATGATACAGAATTGTTGTTTGGGGAAAAAAATGGCTCATTATCAAAGCCAAGACCTATAATAAGTAAAACACTGTTGATTAGGCTTGCTTTTAAAATTATTTTGTTTCCAAGCTTCTAAAAGTGCATTTTGCACGCATATTTATCTCATACACACAACACATAAGGTAGTCATAATCAGTGGGCAGAGATAATTGAATGTTTTTTCACCCCCAACAATGAATAAAACTCCAAGGATTTCACATCAGTTAAAACACTGCCAGCAGTGCAAAGCAAGAGAAAATTTAAGCTATGCCTTCCATACAAATCAAAGTGGGCAGATTGACAGAGGCATGAATAAAGCTACTTACTTTGGGTTATTATAGACATAAAATGGGTCTGCATGAGAACATGCACATTTGTAAGTACTCCATAACTTTTATCCTAACCTTCTTTCACCCTCTTCCCCCATACACACATTCTTCCTTAAGTGAAAGCAAATATACCCCAGCCACTGCTAACTATGAGATCAAATAGCCTTTGTCAACAGATAAAAGGTAGAGTATTAATTAAAATATGGAGTGGCTTTTGCTTCTATGTAGATGGCTCACTTTTATTAGAGGCAGGCAATGACCCTAAGTACGAACAGGGACAAAATGGTTTGACATTCATGGTGACGTGACTTTTTAAAAAAAAAACTGTATGCACTTCTGTTTGTCTTCATTAAATTTAAGATATAAATATTATGTATTTCAATAATAAATAATGAATCAGCTGTATAAATCTTTGAAAGGTTAATAATTAATGGTGTAATCAACAACAAAAACAAAGCAGGAATTCCTCATCATAAAATTCCCAGTGGGGAAAAAATGCCTAAGAAAAAAGACTCAAATAAACAACTCGAAAAAAACCACCTCCCCATTACTCTACTCCTGGCAAAGAGTTTGAGTAAACAGGTAGGCCTTATAGAAGTTCAGGAAGCAAGCATCACTGGTCAGAAATGGAGAAAAAAGTACTCTTAATTATACCAAGGGAACACCAACTTTAAAACCTACATTAACTGTGCTTGTGGCAGAATGGGAAAGGAAATCATGGTATAAAACATCTGGAAAAGGCTGATCATTCAGGGATGACATCAAAATTATTTGGGGAGCTTGGAAGTTGAAAAACCCCTTTTGTTGCATTTAGAAAAAAGCAAGGTGTTACAAACAACAGTGAAGAAGCCATCTTTTTCCCACTGTAGCCCTTTGGATTTGGAGGGGAGGTGACCACTACCGCTATGGATAACTGAGCTCATTCAGGAAGGCATAACTGGGCATAGGGAAAATTATGTAAACAAACTTAATCGAATTTTATTTGGTTTGATTCCTGAGTTTACTGGATGATTACTTTTCTAACTTATGATCTAAAAAACCCATGTGATTCACAAACTGATAAATGTTTTTAGTGGCAGCTCTGTAAAAGGAAGGAAGGAAATATCCCTCAAAGTTCTGATGGAGTTAAGATGCCAACACAGCCAAGGAACAAGATGTCAAGGTGTCAAAATGTTGCAAAGATGCTACAATTGTGTCTTTTATAGCAGAATTGACTAAAATTAATTTTCACAACACTCAGAGAGCACAGACACAAAGTACCTACACAGGTTCACAAGACAAACAACCATACGGTTGAGTTTTTTCTTGCAGTTTGAACTACAGCTAAACTATGACTTTCTCCAGATAGTTCTTTTTTCTTTTTTTTTTTTTCTGGCTTTGTACCTTTTTTAAAAAAAATTTTACAAAGCTACACTCTTAACCTTAACCGGAGGTCTAATGGTTCTGATCAAAGACAATGTGCAAAGGGTGGGAAGTCTGAACAACAGTTGTTTTCATTTTAAGGGCTGTTGTTTTCTTTTCCTTTTGAAGAAGAGTCAGCTTGGTTTATTTTAGATGTTTTTCTGAGAGTTATACTAGTCTGACATTAGTTATGAACTCTTCTAATGACTGATTCAAGACATTTTTTCTTTCTGGAGAGAGAGAAAAAAAAGAAAACAAAAAACAAACACAAAGTCTAGGAGTTAGATGGCTCATGATGTTTGGAACAATCTTCACATAGTATGCAAGAAAAACATTTCAAAGTATTTCCCATTTCGGAAAGAATAATGTAAGAATAATAAAACACTTGAATACCCCTCACTGTCTATCCTTGCTTCTAAAGCAGATAAATGTTTTTTGAACAAAGACTTTGGAACATGCTTAAAAACAAGCAGATCTTTAGTATGTTTCTGAACCTGCATTTCTGAAATTAGCTATGAAATTACTCAAGAATAAGAAATAGGAAATACAAGGTAAGTTTTCCTTCAGTTGCTATCAAATAATCAGCTACTTTGATGTCAAGGACTTTTCCACATTTCTCTCCTATATGGAAAAAATTGAAAATTCAGCAAAAAATGGGAAATGGCCCAAGACAAAAAAAAGGGTTATAAAAAGTAGATACAATTAAACAGTTGCAGATTTTTGGGAAGACAGTACCAATTAAAAACCCTCCCAAAAATTGAGAACAAAGTTGCCATGAAAAATGCTTTGATTAATTCTGAGTGATTATGTTAAAAAAGCCTCAGACTTACTTGGTTAAGAATAAGTATGTGTAATCAAGAAATCTTTAATCAAATTAATTGTGAAATGGACAACATATTATACTGTAGTGTCGAGTTAAAAAAAACAATGGCTTTTAAGGCTAAATCTTATAAACTGGGATTGGGGGGGGGGAGCGGGTAGGTGATGGGTGATTCTCCATCCAAACTACATTATAACGGTAAACATTACAGTACTTCTTGTGCACTTTCTGTGCAATGGTTAAACTTTATTATTATTATTTCACATGCCATCTACAACTTGCTACAATGTCACTCAGTAGGCTTTGAGTATCCCAAGAGACACTGAGCATCCCCTGAATGGTTTGGGTTTCAAGAGTTTTGAAGAATCTGTGAAACCCTTAAAGGAAATCTGAGGGGAAAAAAATGACTGGATAAAATTTGCCAAATTCTGTGCATCTGATAATTACTAAAATTAAATTGAACTACTAAAATACTTTAGGA
Organism: Cephalopterus ornatus; assembly: GCA_013396775.1. NCBI lineage: Eukaryota > Metazoa > Chordata > Aves > Passeriformes > Cotingidae > Cephalopterus > Cephalopterus ornatus. The sequence continues at coordinate 168,430 of VZRE01006460.1, read as the reverse complement.
GGAAAAAATAATCTGGAGATAACTTCACGGATCATAGAAAAGTGTTCTTTATTATTTCCTCTCCTTAGAAAGCAAGAAAAAAGGAAAATTTCATATTCTGCATCATATTTCCATGTGGCAACCTTCTACTTTGCAGAATGAATACATAATTTTGATTAACAATATTTTTCTAAAACAACAAGTTTGCCAAAATTTTATTACACCATATAGTGTCTTTCCCTCACAGTATAGTCGTGAAAGTCATCAAAAATACTGGTAATTACCAAACCAGAACACAAATTTCAAATGTTAGTAGCTTACCTCCTACCAGTGATGCTGTTTTTCCATAACAAAGTGAAAACTTCAAGAAAGAGAAGCACATGAACACAAAACCACCTAATCACTTCCCACTTTTCTTTAAAGAAGAAAAAATCGAATGATCAAATAATTGAGGAAAATCTACATATGCACTTCTAATTTTGCCGTATGTAACTTCACTCAAAATTTTAAACACTAGAAGCATTAAATTCTATGTTCCAGTATTTAATTCCCATCTATTCAACAGCAAAATCATCCCAACTTTGACTTACAGTCTTTATTTCTAAACTATAAGATGAGTACAGAGGGTCATGCCACTAAGGTTCTTGAAGGATGAAGTAAACTTACAAGGCTGTGCCCCTGAGGTACCAATCAACATCAAATGCCTTGTTACCATCTCCTCCTCTGCTCTTTACTCTTCTCATTTATCTACATACAGGTGTTTTACTATGGCACAGACATTAGTTCTGCCAGGGAATTTTTATTTAAACTGCGTGTAGCAAAAGTTCGATTCCCATACACACAAAACCTGTTTTATAAGACACAAAGTAGACATAAAATAAGCAAAAGATGTCCAGATACTTAGGCACCTTTCTAGCTGGATAAGCATAACTGATTTTGTCCATTAGGAGACAGTACAAAGAAGAATGAGGAGCAAGAAATATGACCTTATTCATATAAAGGGTTTTGGGACGTACTCATTCCTCCTGAGATGAAAACATATTACATGTTCCCATTACATGGAAGACCATTAATTTATGTTCAAGTTTTAGTAATGTTAGTAAAGCATAATTTTAACTACTGTAATATTACTGAATAAACTGGATAAAATCATCAGAGCATCATATTTTTTTCCTATTCTGTACATAATTATTATATTTATTATATTTAACAAGGCACTTAAATTATGAGATCATGATTATCATCACTGTGTACATAAATTGTGAGATCTACAAGTACCAGTACAATTTCCATGCCTTCAACTGGTAACCATAATAGATAGACAGAAGGGAAGCAAGTCTCTGACCCAGACACCTAGAAGCTAAATCTCCTTTCATGTTACAGAAGTCCCTCCATGCAGGAGTATAAGGTACACAACATTAGACATTTAGTGATGATATTGAAAACAGGAGTCCAGAGCTCCAAATCCTGACAGAAAACAAGAAAAACATGGAATGAGAAACTATGGATGTGATCTGTTACTGCATCAATTTATAGAATGTCTCTTAAGATTCATTAATGTCCTATTGCCTCAAGTAAAATATGCCAGAGATTAATTGGAAGTAACACACGTAATCCTCATCTTTATAAAGAATTAAAGCAGTTAGTTCATAGAAATAGTCACCTACTTATTTCTAGGTGTCAACTTAATTCCACTGAAGAATACTATTTCTGAAGATGCTTTTGTGAGCAGAACAATCTTGTTTTGATTAATTATTCAGTTTGGTAAAATTACAGCTTGTTTAAAAGAGCATAAGCAATCTTTCAGAATGCTTCACTTGCTTCTTATACATAAGATTAATTCATTCCAGGTGTAAATTTACTTAATTAAGAAGCAGTATCCCATCTTTCTCCATGTGATTGAATAAATCTAAACCCACAAAACAAATTACATAAATCAAAAATTGACATTATAGTCCTGAGCTCTTAAACAGATTATGCAAGCTAAAAAAAAAAAACAACAAACAAAAAAACTCCCAAGAAACAAACCGGCAGCAAAGGAAGGGAGGATACACTACACAGAAATCCCTTTCACCACCTGAACTAATACAGAAACAATAATTTGGATGCTTTATATTATTCATTCTGTATTATCAATAATCAGTATTCTTTTGCTTTCCATACTATTCATATTTGTTGTATTTTATGTTTCTCCAGCACTGTCACAGGCCCCTTCTTTCTTTTTCTAAACCACTGAGAAGATCAGGCAGCAGATCCTTGAGAACTTGCAACATGAGAGTATGCTTACAGGTAGTTCGACAGGACTCTGCCATCATGGCAGATATATTTCCAAAAAAACCAGTCAAGAACAAAGTATCTTTACAAATAACTTAGGCTATATTGGAGTTTTCTGTTTAATTTCAACTACTTGAGCCATGAGAAACTTTCTACAATTAGAGGCAAACCCACACAAACTCAGAAAAGACAGTATAGTGCTTTCTTATTCTCTATGATTTGAAGATAAAACCTATTAATCACTTTAGATAGTATTGTTGGAGTAATAATATTAAATAATATTAATTATTTATTAGATTTTGTTTTCAATGTTACAAGATTTTAAAAGTTATCAATATAACCTTTGCTATATCTATAATTTATAATATCTATAGTTAAAATTATCTGTGAACAAATCAAGAAGCTGAAATATTAGCCTTCCATTAATATGCTTTTTCTATCATATTCTCATAATGTTATATCCAAGTCATTAACAAATATGCACCTAGAAGGATTTGCAAAAGGATTATGCAAATTATTATGGCCTACTTAACACTTGATTTACTTTGTCACTGTTAGGCGCCCTGTATGACAACCGTATCCACCTGAATAAAGACAATTGGCAAGTATAAGGAAACAAGCAAAAGGCTGTTACAAGTAGCCAGTCCAAAAAAGAAAATTACAAGATTGACTTGCAGCCCTTTTGTAAGAATGTTTTGCAGCTATTTAAAAGAGATTTAAGATAAACAAACATTCTGCAACTACACCTCAGAATACCACTGCCTTCAGGTCATTTCTTTCTCTATCCATGTAGAAAAATATGTTCTCTAAATAGTACTTGAAGTACAAAATTTAAGGATAATTTGAAATTTTCACTTATGAACCCAGGATTTAGATATCTTGCTGTTAATGAAGAATGTAAGGTGTATTTCACAAAATTCAAATATATTGTCTTTGATCACAGAATGAATTTGTTATTAATGTATTTGTAAAGTGCTGTTTAAATTATAACTATTCAGGGGATCTTTAAAACAATTGACTGTTATTCTACTGCTTTAGCCTCCCTATCATGTTTCTAAATTGTCATTGTGTGAAGATTCTCTGAATGCATTTCATAATCAAAGTTTTGACAAAGTCTTGTGCAGTTGTTTTTTTTTTCATAATCTTACTGAAGAATAAAAAAAATCCCAGTGCAAAATCCAATATCAAATTAAATTACGTTTGAAGGTTAAATTACATTAACAACAGACAATGATATATATCATGAGAAAGCCAACGTATTCCTGAAAATGATCACTGATATACAAACTCAGAGATTAAACACAAGCTTAGCGGAAATTGAGACACTTTAAAGCATGAAAACAAAAACTTTATTTCTGATCTATTTTTGATGCACTGAACTTGCTATGTAAGGTCAGTAACTGATGAAAAAAAAAATTACTTTCAACCCTACTTTGTCAGAAAGAATGAAACAAAAACAGAAAGAAATTTCAGACCCCAATTAAGCAATCACAATCAATTACATCTTGAAGTCACTTCCCTAACTACTTCAAGCCACAATGAACTATCTTTGAACAATCTCCTCTTTCCTAGCTCCTTGGGATTCAGTAGTAACAGGACTAAATTGTTGCTTAGCAATGGAAATACTATCTGGGATTTTTAACCCTGCCAGGTACTCCTACTCGGCTTTTGGCTACTTTAAAGACTATAGTGAAACAGAGCCTCTCCTTGTATGGGACAAGAACCCAACTCCTAGAAGGTTCTTACAAGAGATGAGGGCTATCAGGGAATAAATATCACTTTGTTATCACCTTAGAGATGGATTAGCAATAGCTAGACATAACAAAAGTGATTTTCCATACCAGTGAATAGGAAACAATATGAAATACACTGGGTATATGCAAATTTTCACAGAAAACAGAGTAATTCTGAGCCAAATAACACCAAGTGAGACTCAAATAGTGCAAATACAACCAATAGATCTGACGTTGCCCTACTACTCAGCATCAGTATTAAGTGGCAATCTCTGGAGATGATTGCTTTCAACACATGAACTTTGACCTCAAAAAGCAGAGATAAAACACCTCAAGAAAGGCAGAAATAAGAACTGTAAAATCTGTAGAATTAGCATCTAGTAATGCTGCAAAATAAACTCACAGTTCCTAGAGCATTAATGTAAACCTGTGGCCTTTCAGAGCCTAGAAGTCACCAGAAGTTTCATTTAATATTTCCAGACAAAATCTAAAGAGGAGTAAGCAATAAAACCTATAATTACCAGCCATAAATAAAGCAGAAAAAAGCATGATGCAGTGTCCAAACAAAATAATAATCACATGTGTGTGTTGCGATGGGAGGAAATAGGGCAGTAAAATGAATAACCAGGCTTCAAGCCATGAAGTCAGAGATGCCCCTGATGCAACAAAGGTTTAAGGACACTTTGCTGATTTACTTTGTGACAGGCTGACACTCTTGTAAGCATAATGCTCAAAAGCTCATTTCAGCAGTTTTAAGCAGCACGGCACTTTTTCCTGATTTATGACTGGTTTATGGTAGTTGGAAATGGACATAGTCATTGTGGCCATAGTTCGAAATGAAGTTAAGGGATGTCCTTGATGCAGACCAAGTGTCAAAAATGAAAACTATGATAAAAATGAAAATGATTAAATACACCTTGATAATTTAGCCCAGTGGTAAAAAGGGCAAAGGGAAAATATGATTCGCAGTGCAAGCAAAGATTACACTCTTTGGAGAAGTAAATTCAAGACTGTTACTACATAATGACTATGTTTTCAGAGGTCAGCAGTCAAAGCCACTGTAAGGTAGGCTCATAAAAATTACTACAACATATGCATTACATTGAAGTTATGCATATGTCTTCTGTTTGCTTCTTTAACTACACTAAATTTTCATTTACTCCCTCAGCTGCTCCAAAAAAGAACTGTTGAGATCAAGACACAAACAATCCACTCTGCAGTTTAAGCTTCCAAATCCAGAGAAGACGACTACTTACAATTTCTCTATCAAAAGTAACAGCTTTGAAATAGAGTTTATGAAGGGGAGTCTGTGGAAGAGATCAAACAAGTCAAATAAAGGTATTTTTGTTTAGTTCGTTTACTTGTATTAACCTCAGGAATTTACTAAAATATATTGAATCAATTGACACTGGATCTAAGAGGTGGTGTGTCTGACTTTGAAAGTTACTCAGTATCAGCCAGTGAATCCATTTAAACCAAGAGGATTAGAATATCATAAGAGTCACAGTTAAAGTGACTAAAAGACCTACTAGTTGTTTAATCCATTACCTGTGGACTTCTTTAAGTATTTTTTTCAGGTTCAAACCATTTCCAGTATGAAAAAAGCATGAGAGATGGGGGAAATATTTCAATCAGGAAAAAAATCATGATCTCCACATGAAAGCTCTGAAAGTTGAGAAGTGTGCAACTGCCTGAAATGACTTAAGGGATAACTGTCACAGGAATTAATACAGTTTGCATGTTTAAAAACTACAACAGATTCCTTTACATTTTGAAGTCTGTCTGATTCCTGCTGTGAAAGCTTAATGTCTTTCCATTTGATGGAGAGTTGTGGCTGTTTTCAGTACACAGTTGACTAATGCTTGTTTAATGGATTGGAATGGCCAACAGGTGTCAGAGATATAAGCAAAAAAGGTTAAGTTAGGAGTAGAGTATTTATTCCTTTTTCTGTTGACATACTGTCAGCTAGCCCTTAGAAAGAATGGTGAAGGGCAATGAGATGAGAACTTTTAAATACAAAAGCTACCGAAAATAGTAACCAATTAAAATACAATGCATAAAAACCCCCAACAATGTCACAGGACCTCCTAGCAGAAAAAAACAGAGTTGCAGCTAGAGATCATAGCTCAAAATTTGTACAGCAGTACAAAATTACTAAAACAATTTTAATGTGTAAGTGTTGGGAATAAAACAAAATCTAAACTGGCTAAAAATACAGCATAGAGGTCATTCTTCAAGCTTCCTTATACAGCTACTGTTAAGCTTCAAGACTCACAAGAAAACACCAGCTGAAGGTACCTATATTGACTAACACCCTTCAGTGACTTTCAAATAAGCCTCTCCAGCACAACCCTAAAATGAAGCAGAGTCAGAAACCAGTTATTTAAACGTGAAATACTAAATACAGGAGGATTCTATGAAATACCAAATAAGAAAAGCACACAGATGGCTTTCTCACTCCTATATTTTTTTCCTAGAATCTGTTTACCTTCAACACTGCCAATTCTAAGTGATTTACCCACTACATTCTTCAAATCCAAAGTTCCTGGAAAGACAAGGCAGCATTTCATAATATTTTGCTTCTATTTAAACCACTATTTATTTATTTGTTTATTTGTGTAAGAGTATATTTACTGGAAAACAGAATCAAGAATTCTGGGTGAATTGATAGAAGTGCTTGTGTGATTTTAAAAACATTATACAGAAGAAATAAATGTTCTGCAAATTCTATCAAGCAACCATTCAATATGGTGCACTCTCTATCCAGACATTACTCTGTGTGTGCATTACAGTGATACAAAATATAAAATACAGCACTCCACCTTTCAGTTGCTCCACTGCCTATAGTGGGGATACTGAGTCTTCAGCACCAGTTCAGCTCTGTGTTGTTCTGTCACATTGGAGCACTTATCAAAACAGAGGTAGCATACCAAATTTATTACTGAAAGAGGAGCTTCTGCTGAGATTCACACTTCAATGTTATTTGAAGATAAAAATCCTTAAGCATTGCTTTCCTTTTAATAGTTCACGACCACATAGCTACAGAAGTCAAATACCTTCCACACAGACCTAGGATGAAACAAGTAAAATCAAGTTTCTCTTGTCCCTCTTTCTTTAACTGAGGACTTCCTATGTCAGCTATTACTTCACCAAAAAATTACCAAGTCATCGTCAGCTCTGGCTAAATCAGAAGGTACACATCATTTAGAATAAAGAGTAACAGTAAAATTAACTTAATAAGGCAAATTTTTGAAGCCAGCCTTGGCAGGAATACAGTTTTCATTTACAGTCTGAGATTAATAGCTAAGAAATAAAACTACAAAGATAGGAGCTTGTTGGCCTTCCAATCTTAAGATGTTAATGGGTGAATTTTAGAAAAAAAAAGAAAGAAAGAAGAAAAATAGCAGAAAATGTAAAGGCTAAAATCTGTCTTAGGTAAAGTCTTTTCTAGAGCTTGTGATACAAACAAACCAAAGAAAAACAATGAGACCAATGAATTTCTGTGCTCAATAAAACAGCCAAAACATGGATCATATATTCACAGCATGGAACAAGTAAAATCCAAATCTCAGGTCTGATTTTTATTGTTTGAATTAGAAGAAAAGTGCTTCAATCAAGCTCAATATCTGAATTTAAACTCAAGTTTTGACAAACATGAGAAGAGTGGAGCAGTGAGGTTGGCTGCTCAGATGCAAACAAGCCTAGAGAGATATTTTTTTTGTAAAATTTCCATTTCTGTACATAATCATCATCACACAAAATATTGGGATTTTCATATCTGACTTCAAATCAATTTTATAGCTAGTCTGGTAATCGTTTCTATCAGTCCTCTCAATTGCTTATATATCCAAAATACACAGGAAGCCAGGACACAGGAATCATTGTTACCCAGACAATATTGAGAGAGGAAGGAAGAGGAAGGAAGAAAGAAAGGCACAAGCAAATGTCAGAGAGGGTGCAAAAGAGCGTAAGGATGTGAGAGAGAAGGAGAAGAGGACGAGCAGAAGTTAAAGAGAGGAAGCGTGAGGGCAAATGAAAGGACACGTGAGAACAAGGAAGAGCACATGCGAGAGGGGATAAGGGAGGGAGAAGAGAAGAGGAAAGGGGACAAGGTGAGGAATAAAGGAGAGAGAGGAAGGGCAAAAGAAGGTGGGATGAAAAGCACCTGAGAGAGAATAAGTTGTTTTGATAAAATCAAATTAAAAGTTTGTCTAGTAGAGCCAGATATGAAACATACATCTTTTTTATCCAAACCCTGTATCTTAATGATCTTTGCTTGTGGCACACAGCTAAACAATGAAATGAGTCATGTGACCCTGATAGACTTGTACCCAGGGTTTTACTGAGCTTTACACACTGCATATTTTCTTTATTTCAATTGAACATGGCTTAGATCCAGCCTTTTTGTTTTAGTAATTTCAATATAGTTCAATCTGTTATATTTTTATTTGATTCAATCCATACTATTATGTTTTATTTTATGTTTTTCAGCTCAGTACACTTTTTAATCAATTTTCTTACATGCTTTATTCAATTCATTAAAATGTATATATTATGCCATGTTTTATTTATTTCAGTATGGTATATCAATTTTGCTGTATGTTGCATTAAGCTCTCAGCATGTTGTATCCATTTCTTCATCTGTTACATCCATTTTGTCATGTGTTCTAGCACAGATTGTATGTATTTTGATACAGTTTTACATCCTACTTATAATTTTTCTAGAGCATTTGTGTGGTAATAATGTGATTTGGTTTTCATCTGCTCCTTCATTAATTTTATGTAAGATGCCTCATACCTAAAGAGCAGTGAGGAAATATAACATGCTTGCTGTCAATAACCATGACCACATATGATTTCATCTTTAACTTTATAAAGAATAATTCCTAGAAGACACCATGGTGTGCTGTTGAATACATTTGAATTGTGTTTGAATTTCTAAATGTCATCTTCAGTGGGAGTTAAGAATATGTTTCTTTGAAAACTACAGGAAACTAAAATAGTCTCCTATATGTTACATTTCACCTTCATATTTTCTATGCTCTTCTCCTTAATGAATTCAAGGAATAAGAAGTAGAATTCCATTTCATAAGGAAATAAAACAGCAAACTCCAAGCATTTAAAGAACATAATCTCTGAAAATCAGGATGTATCTTTTTTAAACAGTTCTACATTTTTAGTCTACAGATTTAATACTAGTGACATGTAGATTTTTTCTCTTTTTCTATATTTGTTTTGTTAGGAGACAGATACAGCCACATTTGAAAGATTTTGTGCACATTTAAGGAGGAGAAATTTTAATTCTCGGCCTCTTTTTATTAAAAAGCAAATAAAATAGTTTACCTCAGAAGACAGGACAGAATAAATTGTTAACCATCAACATATTAGTGAAAATTATGTTGTTAATAATGAAAATCAGAATAAAACAAAAATTAATTTGCCACATAAGCAGAAGAGTAACTTTGGCCTTATGTGTAGCTACACGCCTGGGTTTGGGAACAAAGAGATGGACTGAAAGACCATCAGACCCTTTAAGAATAGGGGTTTTTTTCCTATGTCTTTGCAAAAATATGAAAACATTGCATGTATTACATCTAACAAATGGCAACGTACTCTCAGTTATGTATCCATTTGGTTTGCCCTTTATTATCCTGGACAATGCCACAAAGTGAAATCCACACTGCTCTCTCTATATTCCAAGTCACAATTTTCTCCGTTTAGCACATGCCGGTTCCTTCTTCCTGGGAACTGACTGTTCATCAAAATGGAGCAAGTTATCAATTTTGGCACAGCCTGTCCTCTTCTCTCTTTTTAATTTAGGATACCATTTGAAAAGTTTCCTTTAATTACTCATCCCAGATAGGCTGGTGAAACATGATCTATGTTGCCCTGAGGACAGAGATCATTAAATGTGCTAGAAACTGCTGTAGGAAGGCTGTAGGAAGGCTCCATTGCTACCTCAAGAGAGGCTCCTGTTCCCTGGCTGCTCCACATCTGACAAGCCACACTGGAGACCCACACACATCTGGTTGCCACTGTGCCAACATGCACATTCACCTTCAGGGCTGCTGACCTGCATCAACCAGAGAATTTTCCACCTCCCAACAGAGGGGGGATGACTTGAGCCTCTTACCTTTCCTGTTTCAGAAAACTACTGTATGATCCAGCTGTCAAGAGAAATGGAGAAAAGACAAGTCCTTAAAGAATATATATGGAGTTTCAATGTCCATTCCTAATTAATTCAGCAAAAGCTTGAAGACAATGTCATTGCTGTGAAAGGAGACAAAATTCTAATAGGTCAGTCTTTTCAGGTTTGTAGGACAATGTTTCCAATCTAAAAGCAAATAATATCATAGACATTTAATTATGGAATAATTTTTATATCCATGCAATGGCTCACTACATGAGAACCATGTACTATGAAAAACTGGCTTGGGTTTTTTCTTCAGGGTTTAAATAATTCTCAGGTCTTATGCTCAGGTCATGCTGGCATAATCTCCACAGAAATTAACATTTTCTATTTAAAACAAGTAACAACGCTCACTAAGTTTTCATACTTCTGGAAGGTGGAGAGTTGAGGAAACAGAACTACATTCTTTTTACAACAGACACATAAAAGCACCCCATGTAATACCTGATCCCCCAGCTCTTTGCTCTAATAATATGAAAACCATTTGATCAACATACATTTCAGCTATAGATTTAGTGTTTAACATGCCTGAAAATGTGTGTGTATAACAGTATTATACAGAATGGAGACTACCTTACACCATTGGAAATTTTGGCATTCAGGTGGACTACCATACTTCTGGATATACCTCAATGAATTTACTCCAGCTTTGTGCTGAATGATGAACAACCAAGAACTGGGGCTATGTTATGTTATTGACTTGCTTCCAATATTAGAATATAATGTGCAGTACTGGTGAGATAGATTTAGGACTGAATAACATGATACCTATGTTCTGGGATAACAGTAATGAATCTATTTTTAATTTTTTTTTTAATGTGCACTTGCGCTAACATAAACAATTTGCATGCTCTGATTCTGTGCATCAGTTTTCAAATCAGTGCAAAAATTTTTACATCTGACAACCAAACCACTCAAGCATAATTTATAATGGAAATGCCGACACTAAGCTAACTCTGGTGGTATGAACAGTGCTCATAGAAAACAAAAAGCAGTGTTTCCTTGAAATGTATTGCAAAGTTCAAAACTCAGATTGAAAGCATATGAACCTGAAATAATTTTATTGATGACTATACTCTGTGACCTCAAACAATCCAGAGGGTAAGATTTTGAGAGTCATGACTTCCTAAAGTTTTCTTTAGAAAATTCTAATTCTGTAAGCTGTCTAGTCTAACTGCTCTTATATGTATTTTCAAAACCTATATGCTTTTTTTTAGCATGCATTGTGGCTATTGGTATGCATAGACACATTCTAATATTGTCCCCCACAACAAAAGCCATCTTTCTGGCAAAAGGAGACAGGAAAATCTAACACTCTCCTACCATGACCAAGATGGTAAGAGCTGCTACAGTTGCCAAATACAATACACAAAACATTTAATTTATAATAGTTAGAACTTGGCCCTTGACCAAGTCCAAAGAACTATGTCTTATTTCACTTGCTCTTGAATATGTCTCTTTCAGAGATAAATGACTGTGCTGTTTGCCAGTTCTCTCCTCTGTTTGGCGTTTTGTTTAGCTCCGCTTGTGACAAGCCAAGAGTTGATGCATCTGCTTGAATGTGTAATATACATCTTTGGTCAACTTAGCTTTTTTCCTTGACAATATTATGTCAAACAATCACATCACAACTGGCTCTGATCTCTTTGTTGTTAGCTAATAAATTAAAGAGTATTTATTATCTGCGATCCTTTTTTCCCTTTTAATGGTGACACATTTGTGGTGAATTACAGGGCAGCTTTATAAACTAGGCTGTGGGCCAGTATCAGCCCCTGCGTTCATGTGAATGTTCCCTCTCCCACTTGGCCTCCCAGTCTGGTGGTAAATCAAGGCAGCTGTCACAGCACACTAAGTTAGTGTGCGTCATTGGGGAGAGCAGGAAGCGTTGGGGGTATAATTCTGTCCATCAAACTAATATGTTATATCAGTAGCTTTGTAATCTTCTGCTATAAGTTATGGGAAGTGACACCTAAGAATTCACTTTGAAAGCAATGTGTTCCTCAGACTTTAAGCCAAAACAGACCCAATCTGCAGCAAGAGTTCCTCTGTTTATACGAGCGGATTTGTAGCAGCTAGCAGCCCCATCGCTATCAATGCAGCAGTATTTTACACATTCCACTGCAAGCCTCTCTCTGTTTACAGTTTTTGCAGCAGAATTTGTAAACTTTTAAAACATGATTTCTTCCCTTCTCCTTCTTTACCCTTATTTTAACCTCCAGTAGCAGGATAGATAAATATACTCCTTGAATGTTATCATGACAAAGTGAACTCCTGACAGATAGGAATGAATGGGAGACCTATTTCCCTTGTCCATACCCCCTTCAACCTTTGCCTTGACAAATGTGGGAAATAGCTGCATAGGACAGGAGAAGAATACACACAGCACTATGATAGGAATGTCAGCTTTTTTGTTAAATGTTCACATGACAGTCAAAGAAATGAGTGAAGATAACCTTAAATAGGAAACGTGTTTTCTAAAAAGCTTCACAGAGATCCAGTTCTCACTGTATCTCCCCTAAAAGCATGGCTTATTTTCAGTGACTATTTTTAATGCTTTTGAAGACCAACAAAAGAGGAACTTGGACTCAATTAAGTGTTTTTTGTGAGGTGTGATTTGATCTGAAAGAAGTCTATGGGGCATCTTCAAAGACTCAAAACCAGACAAGCATGTCCCACAACCCTAACACACTGAAATCAAAGATGTATGCCAAAGACATTAAATATCTGTTGCCAAACTATTTTAAAAAAGTTTTACTATTAAATCCCACAGAAGTTCGCTTTTATAATCTTTGTAATCAATACTAAATATTTTTTAAAAAGCCCCAGAAAACAGTACTCTCTTCATCCTTATATCTAAATACAGAGGCTATTACAATGTAGAAAACACTTCTTGGGAAAATCTAACTTCATTTAGTCTTAACACACAAGTTGTCATCATCATTGTCTCATCAAACATTGGTTCCAGCTTTCCATCAATGAATGTCATTTACAGTAGAATTTTAAAACATGTTCAAAACAGTTAGAGTTTCAGTTCCACTAATCTGTGCAATCTACAAATGCCGTTTTAACTTTCATTATAATGTCAACTTGAAAATCGCAAATGATATTTCACAGGATCACATGGCATACCACATTGCTTCAAACCTCAAGAAATCTTGTGTTTAATAGTATCAGGTCTTGTTCACATGACTTAAAAATTTTAAAATTTGTATGTCAGATTTGGTCAAACATTAATAAAATGCAACATTTTATCTTGAAAATAATCTACTTAGAAATTATGTTTCTTTCATCTATTCATCCCAGCTAATTAAAGCAGCATTGATTTTGGATCTTTCATCTTTAATAACATTTAAAAACATATTTCAAAATTTTGTTCTGGTTTGTTATGATCTGAAGAAAACTTGTTCTTGTTTAAATAAAAAGTCTAATTAAACCCACAGTTGATAAGATTTAAAATCAAAAAGTTTCATTATTATATGACATGTAAGAAATTGCAATTCACATGTTTGCACCAATCATAAGACCATATATCTGTGCAGTTGATGGCAAAACAGTAGGGTTTTCCAGTGCTATGCTTTTCATGTGGGATTTACTCACTTGACTCTGGTCTTGTACTCTTGCCTGCTGCACATTCATTAACGTAAAAGGTCTCTCACATTGCACAGCCTCACAGTGTCAAAAAAAACTAATTCTAATTCACAATTTACCTGTAACTAAAGGGGAGAAAACAGAGCTTTGTAGAGATTCCAAGGCTAGACTGGAACAAAATCTCCACTATTTAGAGGGCTTCTGCACTGGTAGCTATTTTGCTAGAAATCACGTGTCCATGATGCCTTTCACCACATCTCTCCTTTACATAACCCATCCAACACACAGGTATGCCAGCATTAAGATACCATTTATTAGGTCTTGTTCTGTGCTACAAAGCTTTCAAATATTCACCACCATGTGGTTATTTTCATTTGGGAAATGGACTTGTAGCTATGGAATATTGGCCATAACCAACCATTCCCTCAGTAAAGTATCCAGTTTTAATAAATCCTGAAGAAACAAGGTCTCATAAGTCATGGTTTTTCTGCATAAACAGCTAAAAATTTAGTAGTTTTAGCCCCTCCCTCAGGAATAAATCTCTCATAAAGACATTCTAAAAATATCTCTGTTTAAGACAGACCATGAAAGCCCAGATCCTGCAAACACCAGGCATTAAGAATGAAGGGAAAATCTCACTGATCTCTTGACTGATCAACAATTCCCTACAAAGAGAAAGCTAATGGTTATGGTTTGGAAACCATACTCAAAGATTCAGTAGACTCTTTTCTTCTTCCCTTTACACAAGTTCAGCCTTTTCTGAACAAAACTTCTTGCAGCTGCTGAGGACTAAGTCACAGGTAAAGTTGTTTGACAAACTACTCTAAAAAACCGAATCAAGCATTTGTGATATTTTTCACAGTTAAAGGAATTTTTCCCACCTATGACTGCTGACTAAGGTGTTCATTGTGAAAACCTCAAATGTAGCCCTACCAGTCTCACCATCAAAACATTCATTGTTCCCCACTGCTGGATAATAACTACATTTCTCAAGTCACCTAAAAAAATTATAGCAGTTGCACCAGGTTAGCCACCTGAGATTTGGCAATGAAACAGCTTGCTCCTGTTTTCGTGAGTAATCATGTAAAGCCATATAAAAATTCATCCAGAGTTCAAAGTATATCAGAGAGACAAACTGTCAGTACACAAAGCTAACATTTGGACCGAATCATCCATCACCAGTTAAGCACTCAGAAACCAAGTAAAGCATATTTTATATAGACAGGGCAGACTCCTGTGACTTCCCCACTACATGACCACCCTCAAACCAAATGTTATTGTATTTATCAGAAAGAGGTTGGCTTTTTTCTTCCTCTATGCATACAATTTGACTAGAACTTTTCAAGAATAAAGGAGAAATGAACAATCAAATTTCACTGAAATTAAACAAAAAGCAGACAGCTCATCCTCTCAGGCTCTTTTGGAATTCCACGCTTTCACTTCTTTTTAGCCTTTGGGATACAAAAATGAACACCAAACAGAAGACAGTATTTTCCAATTAATTAAACATATCAAATAAGTGTAACACTATGACACCAATATGCACACATCTAATCCAGCATGAAAATATGAATACGGTTCCAACTGATGCAGACTTCAAAAACATATTCCTTGACCAAGCCCTTTGCCTATGCAGACTTGGTCACACAGGTTATACTTCAGAGAATTTTTTCAACTTTTCATATTAAAGAAGTCTCAAAATTCTGCAGTATAAGATGACAACATGGTAAACTTTATCCTAGAAAACATTGCAAATTTCAGTTACTTGTAAGGCACTCAGCTTCTCTAACTTGTAGCGATCATGGCTTTTTTTTTTGTTGTTCTTTGTTGAGAAAGAAGAGAAACAAAAGAAAGATAAATAATAGAATATCTACTTATATATTTTTTGCAGGACTACTATTTGGTTTTCAGACAGATGTAAGAATGTTAATTGAAAACTAACTTCAAGTCATTTCAAATGTATCTTCCTAGAGAAACATTCTTTTTTCCCCAACAGAAGCAAAAAATTAACACCTGAGCCAATTTTTAAGTTCATATTGGATAATTAGTTAATGACGGCCGTTCCTCAAGCTATTATATATCTTTAATAAATCTAAAGTCAATGACACTCAATTATGTAAGACATTGTAAAAAAAAATTTGGTGAAAAATATCATACTGAGTGATTTAAAAAAAACCTCTCACATAAACATGTTTTCATTTTACAGCTTTCTTTTACAGCTCTCTCATAATTATACTAAAGTTCTCAATAAAAATTTCTTAGCCATTCTAATATTTGAATTAGATATGAGAATTTATACTACAAATTCATGATAAGAAATTACAATGTACAGCACCACCAGTGAATAGTTTTCAGGATATATTTTATATAAGTTTCTAAATCTAATTGAGGAGGGGTTTTTACTATTCACCAGGCTGAGTAAATAGTGTACTTATTCTATATTGATGGAGATGACTCTCTCTTTAGCTATATGCATAGGCATTTAGTGATTTTCTTTTCCAAATCAATTAGAAGCTCTGCTGGGTTCAGTGTCTGGTTTTTCTCTATTTTAACTTGGAAAAAATATCTGAAGTTATTTCTCTGTTGAAAATTATTGGTTTTTTTCTCATTTAAACCCATCTTGTTTCAATCTTACACACGCTTTAAGACTGTAATACAAATGACAACCTCCTTTCCTTAATATAAACAGAAAGTATTAGAAAGAACAAACATCATCTGAGCTAATTCTTCATTTTGTAGTTCTTTTATAAGACTGAGAGATTCTGCACTAGCTTTTCTTGTTTGTAAAACCAATAGCAGGCACGAAAGGACTAATACTGCATACTGGATTTCAACTCCATAGTGAGTTTTAGGATTTTGAACACTTCTGCTTCACCCTTTTGTGCAAATTTCAGTCCTAGAAAAGCAAAACACAATCCCATGGTTGCACCCCAAGCAGACCAACATGTTTACAAGATGGTACATTTGAAAAAGCACTCCCCACTTAGTGTGAAATGAAGACTGTTCAAATACCATTCAGTTTTGGAGATGAGGGCCATTTTCTTCCACATATCTCCAAATCTCATTACTGTAAACAATCGCATATAAACAGAGCTACAGGTTGCACTTGTAAACAGACTGTTTCTCTGTAAGTGTTTTATTAAGGCACTGTCATTTTTTAGCTTTCTGAATCTTTACTGCTGTTTTAAATGGGACATAAGCAGTCATGACCTTTTGTGTCTGATGTCAGAGAAATGAAAAGGCCCAGCAATAAATGGAGTTTACATTGGCTTCATTTTCCAGTCCAGAGTTAAATACACACTATATCCAGTGCACCATACATTCTTGAAAGCTTAAGATGCGATTCAAGCCCTCCTTGTGTGAAGAAAACAGATAACAGCTGGAAAATTGTGGAGTAGTTCCAATGGGGACTTGGGCTTCCTCATAGAGTCCTGCTCAATGAATTACAATTATAATATCTCCATGGTTGTCAAACAACTACTTACTTTAAAAACACCAGCTGTACTATGCTGCCCTTTCTTCTTTTCTTGTTGCATGACTTATCAAACAACTAAAATATTGTATATTCTCCAGTGAAAGGCTGGCCTGGAAACTTTAAAGAAGATTAGAAGAAAACAAAACAACTTAACTTGTAGTTGCCCTATATACACTAGCTAAAATTATCTAATTCTTCTCTGCTAATGCTTATGCAACTGAATAAAATGGTCTGTATTTGAGAGGATTTAAGTACCCATTTGATGTCTTTTGGGATTGCGTGGATTTATCTATGCAAGCATATCATTGTCAAATCTATCAAAGATTTTATTATCATGACAGCTTTTCATATGCCAGCTATGTGCCAGTTTTCATAAACTTCTATAAAAAATGCTTATTTTCCCCCTTGTTTAATGTATCCAGAGTATAAAGCATAACAATAAAACATCTAAATCCAAAGAAATATCAGAAATCTGAATAAAAGCAATAACTTATTTCCTAAAAGCAATTACTTATTTTCTACAAGTTCAATTCTATATTATTAAGAGCAGAAAAAATAGGACTCTTTTGTTTTATACCTTCCACAGGAGTCCAAAGAGTAAAAATAATGTAATATTCAAATTACTGGTTCATGGCAACTGACATCCTTATTACAAGCATCTCTATTACTAGGTGCTTGAAAGACGACATCTAGGATGATAACTAAAATCTCAATGGAAGCTTCTCCACCACCACTATTACATATTTTGAAAACAAAAACCTTAATCAGTTCATAAGGAACAGTATCATCCCTGGGTTTGGTCAATTCCAACTGCTTCTTAGAAACAATCTTTAGCTGTTTCCATACCAATCTGATCTGAAATTAAATTTTTCCCCCACTAGCTCTGGGTTCCTATGCATTGCCTATAATTGGCCATTTTGCTTTCTTGAGGCGCATTCAAAACTCACCCTGTGCACTGGGATTCAGATTACACATTTTCCACAGAGAAAATAAAGCATGTTTTACTCACATAAAGGAACAAAATCTACATAGGATGACACAGTCTCTACCAACCTGCATTTGTTTCTTCAAAGGTATTTCTCACATGTAGGTTTCTCAAACTCAGCCTTAGATGGTATTTTTCTACATTTCTCTGTTTTGCCTTCATTCTTGGACGCTTCCCTCTTGAATTCTCATCCCATCTTTGCAGAGGGCAAGCAGGTGACAAGAGTAGTTTAAGAATGACAACTAATTTTTCAGCATCGCCAAATCGACAGCCATGGAACAAAGTGCTGGTGAAAACTAATAATGCTAAACTTGCCAACAGATTTATACAAAGCATTAAAAAATTCTATTTTCCCCAAAGAGTTTAAAAAAAAATTACTTTCTCTAAGAAAGACAAATCATACTTTGGAAATTATTTATTAATCATTTGTGATTAAAGTCTGTCTCATCACATAGACCATCAAGTCAGTCAAGATCAAAAGGCTCTCTTTACTTGCTGTGCAAGGCTCAAACTAGCAGACCCTTTCCATGGAAACTTTCCATGAACATGAGTTCATTTCCAGAGTCTTTCTGAGACTATTTTGAGACATTATTAATCCTTCCCAAGTAATTTCTGTGAAAAGCATTTAAACTTTTCACATTTTCACCCACTCATCTAACAGTGACAGCATTTTGTATAAGGAAGCTGTAGCACAACCATTTGTCCAGTTTGTTATTTTTGAACCTCTGGGCTTCAACATTTGGAATAGTTTATATAAATTAATCTTTTCCAATTCTCATCTTCCAACAAAGAAATCCCACTAAGAGAATGAAAATAACCCACAGATAGTTTTTTTCTCAGTACTAAAATACTTGAGTAGCTTTTGGATGCGGTAAGCAACGTGACTGTAGACTCGCTGGTTTTGTTAACTGTGAAGAGTATCGTGTATCTGAGCACAGAGCACATAGGTAGAGCAGCACAACAGCAATTGCACAGTCCACTGGGAACTCTTTCAAACCACAGGCCAAGAACTTTTCATTTCCCATTACAAATATTATAAGGGTCTCAAGTCTCAGTTGAACACAGAAATGCTTTGTGGTCATTTGGAAACAGATAATGATAGATACTTAGTGAGCACTGATCTTCGTTTGAGATTCAGCACCTATGAGGATGAAAGCATTTTTGCATAGCCTGAGGGTTCACAGTCTGACAGTCTATAGCTGAAGCAACTCCAGAAGATGCTAAGCCTTCAAGCATTCAGGACATGGAAGGTGAGAACAGTGTTTCTCTACCCTTAAAGAATCTGACGATAAAGAGTGGAAATTTTGCATTGAGTTTTCATGAAACCACAGAGTAGTTAAGAGTGTAACCTATTAAGGTTTAAAATAAGTCTGGTTTTATAGTCTCTGTAATATCATTTCACTATTTGCTATGATGCCATTGCATTTTCAATTTGAAATGCTCAGAGTGCTAAAATTATGCTTACATTACAGCTGCAAGTTCTGTCTATATCTCTTTCCATCCTACATTAAAATACTGTTAAAATATTCACCTATTCTAGTTCACACTAGATTCACATTACATCTGTATCCACAATTACAAATGCACCAATGAAGAGCTTCTCCATGTTAAACTTAAGCTGAAAAATAACAGATAAATCTCTGTGGAGGTCTAGTCAATTTGAACTACCTTCAAGAAATAATAAACTCTATTCCAAAAAGGAGGTAGGAAGAAGAAAAATAGAAATGAGGGAAGGAGGAGGATGGATCTACATTTTTAAAAGCTTCATCCCATCCCACTTTAGCTTCTGTTGTTGCCTTCCATGCTTCTGTGAAAATGAAAAATTCAAATGCTCCATAACATTGTCACTGGATTCCCACAGAAGCCTTACTTTGATTGCCATTAAACAGAGTTACACATAAGTGTAACCAGGCTCAGCAAATGAAGAAGCCTAATACCACCTTCTTGAATTAAGTTTGTTTAACCTATCATGAAAATTTAAGTTGGAAATAATCTCATGTTAAAATCAAAAGAAAATATCATATTGTTCTTTTGTTACGATAATATTTTTTAGAATTTTCAATATAAATAACACTCACGCATAATGCATAAAATTGCCATTTAACCAAGGAGTATAGAGCCATTTTAATCTCTAAAGGAGACAGTAAACAGTGTAGGCAGGGGTTCTACTTAACCCACACACTCCGCTAATACACTTTAGATAACAGGCCAGTGCGTTTAAATAATGTCCAGATTCAATTTAACAGCATTTGTTCCAAAGCTTTATCTAATTATAATAGTCAATCTTTATTACTAGCCTCACAACTGCAGAGAACCCTATTATAATCCTTCTTTCTAATGATCTCTTCACTATCATAGTAATAACACTCAGCCATAAATTAATCATCTGTTTACAATCATGAGTAAACATCATCTCAATTAACAGTTGATAAATAAATAATTGACTCTGGAGGCTATTCCTGTTATAAATGTGAAAACTGAAGGATTCAGCACAGCTATTCAACTCAAAAGAGTATTTCTGTATATCCAGAGACTTCTATTCTGCACAGTTTAAATGAAAGGTGTTACAAGAACTGCACAGGTTTTCCACCATAATAGTGCCACCCATCTTTTGTGCTGTTAAGTGTGTGGGAGGATATTGTCTGTCTTTTCCAGGGATTGCTTTGTTCCTCTCAGACTAAACACAAGATGAAGTTAACATATATAACTGTTTGTTTCTCCTATTAGAACTGCTTAGTAAGCTTTTTCCTTTCTAAACGTTCAGCTCATTTTTCAGTCCAATGCTAGATCACAACTTTCCTTCTCTAATTAATTTTTCCTCATTTCAGTTGTTGTGTGTTTTTTCCCCTTGGTGCAGGTGAACACATTACTAGAGTGACTACAAAAAGTGAGGAAAACATTTCCTTTGCTTACCTACCCTGACCTGAAAGAAGAATCTCAATCACTATGTCCCTTACCTCATTTCAGTTTTCAGATTTTGTCTTTTAGAGTGCAATGACAACTGAACACAGATGGTCAGGCCCTGGAACATGCTCCCCAGGGAAGTGATCACGGCACAAACCTGCCAGAGTTCAAGAAGCGTTTGGACAATGATCTCAAGCACAGGGGGTGAGTCTTGGAGCTGTCCTGTGCAGGGCCAGGAGTGGAACTTGATGATCCTTGTGGGTCCTGTCCAACTCAGGATATTCTATGATTCTATGAATCATCTCAAAAGCTCATGAACATCAAATTCTCTCAGCGACCAAAGATTCTGGCCTGGGTTGGAACTAGAGGACTTCCACCCCACTGTCTCCTGTCTATTCGCTGGGCCACATCTCCATTTTTACCATAACATTCCTACTAAATATCTACACCAAATTTTCTCCTTTTTTCTAGCCGACAAGTATAAATATGAAACACTGACAGCTCTCTAGAAGATGACAAAAATTCTTGGTTCTCTCTCTGTTGGTCAAGGTATAGCAGCCACAGACAGATTGGAACAGCTAAAAGGCTCTAACTTGCATTCACCTGCTATAAAACATACTATCCCTCATCAAAGAGTGGGATTACTCCCATTTTTGCAGCTGTACTGCGTATTTCTCTCTCAGATCTACAGCTTGCCTTAGGTTTCTGGAAACTGAAATGAAATGCAATTCCACCAAAGACTCAGAAAAGAGCAAGTGAAGGAAAAACACCTCTGTCTGAAATCTCATATAGAGCAGATAGATCCACACCACCTGATCCAATGCCAAGGCCTGCTACAGCTTGAGCCAGAAGAGGCTCAGGAATATATTTTTGTTTTGACAACAAAGACCATTTTCTGCTGTCTTTAATTATCCATGGTTCTTGTAAACAGACATGTAGCCCACAAGAAAACAAAACAAACAAACAAACAAAAATAACCCAAAAAAACCCCCCCCCCCCCCCCCAAAAAACCCAACCAAACCCACCACAAAAAACCCAAACCCAATAACTTGGAAAAAGGAAATGACAACTTTTACTGGAAAAATGTGGCAGCACACGTTGAATCTGGCAGGACAAATAGAGACTGCAAGAGCAGAATTTTGAGGAAGCACAAACTCCCCTGTCTGAATATGTGACACATAATCTATGTATCATTAAAAATCAAGCTTAATTTTAGAGAGTACTCTTTACAGATTATTAACCTTTCCTAATGCATAAAATATTCCAGTCTTGGTGACCATCTATTTTCAGCTGTAGAGCTAGTGCCTGAACATACTTCATATCTGTCCTGCCCTGGAAACAGTCTCTTGAATGAAAGACTAGTTTTTTTTTTTAACTCTCTAACTTGACTAATGGAAACTGAGTTACCAAAGAGATTTATATTGAATAAACACATGCTTTGAATAAAGAATTTTTAATGTTGCTTTGAAGGAAAGAGATAGTGATTATTCCTATTTTCAAATACAGATCTGTGATGAGCCTACCATTTGGGATGCCTTTGACTTCATGACTGCATGTTCTCCTAAACTGTGTAACACTCTGTAAGGCTATGCCTGGTTTGTCTTTCAGAAATTCTTTCCTCAGCCGGTATCAGTTCAGTCACTCCTAATATTTGTCATAGCTCCTGCCTTTGATTTCAGACTTTTTGGGAGTAATTTTAAAGCTGCTTTTTTGCAATCCTTTCCGTCTTCTGTACCAAAGAGGCCAGCATTTTTCAAAATATCAAGTAGTAGAAGCCTAGAGAGATTCATTTAAGAAAAAAACTAAGAAGACGACTGTTCATAAACTTTTTGATGAAGGAAACCAAGCCTAAAAATTGCAGAATACTGTAAAAATAATGTAATCCAGGACAAGCCTTAATTGCAGTGTTTCTGTGGCTGTGACTACTTCATAATCTACAATGTACAGGGGGAAAAACATGGTTTTAATGAAAGAAAAGAAAAGGGTCATTATGTCTACTAACTATTCTGTTTTAGTTGCATTGCTTCATGGACACAGACACTGCAAAATAAAAATGGCGTGGTTAATCAGAAACTCACAAATGTTAAAAGGTAGAAGTGATAAATACAGTATAGAGGGTTTTTTGTTTATTTCTTTGGGTGGGCTTTTTTTTATACACATTAATGAAGTCAGCACTCACTTTTGCTGCTTGATAACAAATCTTCTTGTCAATACTACATAAAATATCCATCAGTAACCCTGAATTATCTTATATTTCTGACATTCTAAGTTCTTGTAAAATAAATTGATAGCCCAGAGTAATATGTGGTAGTTAGCAAGCCATTCAGGGAAAATGTTTTTTAAAACACACTTCTAAGTTGACTCTTTGCAGAGCTCAGAAAAGTCACGCAAAACCTGGACAGAAAACCAAATGCTTGTTGATTAAGGATCTCATACTCTAAGTCCTCCAAGCCCACAATCCCCAGTGAATCAGAATTCAGTCACACTGAAGAATTCCTTCCATAGGATGCTAAAAGTGCTCAGGTAAAATAGGAGTCATTATGGATTATGACCTTCCAGTGTCCCTGATATGGGAGATATATGGCATATGACTTGGACCACATAAACTGAAATGTTCAATGATGCAGGAATTTCATAACCTCTAAGGAATTCATATTCCTTCTGCAACACTGAGTGAACTGGAATTATACTGATCTTCCACTGTCTTATCCTACATCTTTAACAACTGCTAAGGATGGCAGTGGCCATTTTATTCGAACATTATTTTTTTCCCTACAGTAATTTGGAAGATAGTTTATACTAAGTGCACAGTTACAAAGTCTACATATTAATATGAGACTTTCAGGACTTGGAGCAGTGACACTACAATTATAAGGAAGTATCAAGCACAAGCACAGATGGCCATTGACCAAAGCACTGAATACATGCTCTTCTCATCAGTAATTAGGAATGAAGAATCTTTAGCAAAGTGGCTCTAGTCCCGGTGAAGTAACAGTTTCTTCAGCAGCAGAATCCCTTATTAGAAATCTTAAGAACAAATCGATGCTGTACTTGAAAAATACACCAAGCCTGAGACATCTTGGAGTGAATGCAATATGTTCCACTAAAGAAACTAACAAAACCACAGAGAATTTGATCAGGAGAACATAACAGAGGAATACGCTTCCACAGAAGAGTTTGGTTTAACTGAGGAACAACTAATCTGAAAGGAGTGCTGTGTTTTCCATGGAAAATCAGAAAAGGCCTTACAAAATAAATAACCTCTGAAAAGGATCAGATTTTTGACTACAGGTAAAATATAAAGAACATTCAAGACTGGGAGAAATCCAGAACCAGAAAGTATGGGCAAACAATATTACTTGACTAGAACTTCACCACTCAACCAAAAGGAGATTGCCCTTGGAAGGCTTACAAATGTGCATCTGTTTGCATCAATTACTATATACACATAATCCTAAGGAGAGGCACCATAAAACCATTTTTTTATTTTTTCCCAGAAGTCTAAGTCCTGTGACAGACTCAAGCTACTGGATGGTACCTAGTCATCAGTAAAATCCCTGAGAGCCTAAAGCATTTAGCTTCCAAAATCTCCTTTTCATATAAAGTAATATGCAGATCATATACATTTCCAGTGGGAGTTATATTGGAAACAGTTTCTTGAAAATAAACAAGGAATACATTTTTTAAATGTTCTCCTTCTATGCTAAGAGGTTACTCCAATTCTTTAAGCAGAAAAAGTTTTCTAAAATGCTTTTATGCTATGTGGTGTGCCAGGTAGACAGTGTTATCCTACAATCTTCCTTGCTTAAAAAGTACATATTGGAAACAGCCACACAGGGCTACATATAAATATAAGACAATCTATTTAGACATATCTTTTTCTTCAGTCTGCATTTTCCTATTGAATTAAGATCCAGTGAGAGGATTGCCTACCTTCAAGTCCCCTGTAATTAATGGGTAGAATTACCTAATGGGTAGAAGCCTGCAAAGCCAGCTTCCAAAAGTAAAGATTAAACCTCAGTAAGATTCAATAAAGTCTATATAACAACTACAAAAAACTCTACCTTCCAAAAAACCAGACTAGAAATTCTTACACAATCTACTGCAAAACCCCTTATGAGATTTTTTGTATTTCTCCTCAGATGTTTTCAAATATTTCAAGCAAGAAGTAGCTACTCCATTAACCATTTGGAGCTGGAAAGTGGTAGTAAATAAGCTCATGCAAACATAGCTGAAGGATTCTTTCCACTCAGGACTGGATTTAAAGTAATTATATAATAATCCCAAAACCTAAAATCTTTTTATACTAACAATATCACACACAGGTGAATTTCACCAGCACATATATACATATATATAAGTAAATAGGGACTGTGCCGTGTTCCTAAATGCTCATAAAGCTATGCTATCTTAGACATGGCACCACATACAGATGGAATCTATTCAAGCCCTTGGCTTAGAGGTCAGGCTAGAAATCTCAGATCATCTCTACAACATTTCTGTTTCCAAATGTTGTACAGCATTTTGTTTCCAAAATAAGCAATAACATGCTCCCCAGTATGTCTTATTTGGACAAAAGTTGTAACCACCCTATTACATGAGTTGTCAGATAGTCTTGTCTCTTCACTTTCCCCAGGAACCTTTTCTTCCTGCAGTTTCTTCTACCTTTGCTTTTATCAGCATTGTTTCTCCTCTGTCTGTGGCTAACATCAGCTCAATAAGCAAATTTTACACAGCTTTGAAAGGAGCAAGATTTGTGGTCATTCTATCCACCTCCAGAACTAAGCTCCACAGCCTTGAGCCAGCTGCTGAGAAAGCTCTGTCTGTTACTCTTAAAAGCATCATCCTCAAGGCTGACAGTTTCATAGTTCCGGTGAAATGTAGCTGTCAAGGGAATCTGTCACTACAGTTGGAGAAAAAAGATTTCTTAAATAGTTTGTTCCAGTTCCATGGAGAGCTTTGAAAATTATAGGGGCAAAAGGTGAATTTAACCCAATACTCTAGCAACAATAAGTGTGGACCAGCAGTGGAGTGTAGTCTCAGAGACAAAGTGTCACCAGTCCATACTGCTATAATTACAAGAGAATGGTTCCTACTGGCAGAAAGCCAGGCTTATTTCTGTATATTCAAGTCTCCCAGAAAGGCTTCAAGAGAATTTAGGATAGTTCTTATTATGTAAGACACTACATAATTTTAATCCCTATTTTCATAGAGTCATTCAGGTTGGAAACAACCTCCAAGATGGAGTCCAACCTTTGACCAAACACCACCTTGCCAACTAAACTATAGCACTAAATGGCACATCCAGTCATTTCTTGAACACTTCCTGGGATGGTGTCTCCACCACCTCTCTGAGCAGCCTGTTCCAACGCTTAACCACCTGTCCAATAAACTAATTCTTCCTGATGTCCAACCTGAACCTCTCCAGGAACAGCTTGAGGCTCTATATTCTTGTACTGCTGCTAGTTGTGTGGGAGAAGAGGCCAACCCCTAACTCGCTACAACCTCCTTTCAGGTAGTTGTAGAGAGCAATAAGGTCTCCCCTGAGCCTCCTTTTCTTCAGGTTAAACAACCCCAGCTCCATCAGCCACTCCTCACACAACTTACTCTCTAGGCCTTCCACCAGCTCTGTTGCCTTTCTCTGGACATGCTCCAGCACCTCAACGTCTTTCTTCTAGTGAGGGGCCCAAAACTGGACACAGTACATGAGATGCAGTCTCACCAATGTCCAGGTCAGAGGGACAATCACTTCTCTAGTCCTGCTGGCCACACAGTTTTTGATACTGGCCAGGATGCCATTGGCCTTCTTGACCACCTGGGCACACTGCTGGCTCATGTTCAGCCAGCTGTTGACCAGCATTCCCAAATCCTCTTCTCCTGGGTCCCTTTCCAGCTACTCTTCCCCCATCCTGTAGCACTGCCTGGGGTTGTTGTGACCCAGGTGCAGGACCCAGCACTGCACCTTATGGGACCTCATTCAAATGATCTCGGTCCTTTATCCAGCCTGTCCAGATCTCTCTGTAGAGCCTTCCTGCCCTCCAGAAAATCAACACTTCCATCCAAATCTGTGCTGTCTGTGAAGTTACTGAGGGAGTTACTTGATTCATTTGTCCAAATCATCAATAAAGATATTAAACAGGACTGACCCCCATACTGAGCCCTGGGGAACACCACTGACACCTACTGGATGCAGCGTCATTCACCACCACTCTCTGGGCCCGGTCATCCAGACAGCTTTTAACTCAGCAAAGAGTGCACCTGTCCAAGCCATGGGCTGCCAGCTTCTCCAGGATAATGCTGTCCAGTTAGACAATATTCACAGCCTTTCCCTCATTCACTAGGCAGGTCACCTGATCATAGAAGGAGATCAGGTTAGTCAAGCAGGACCTGCCTTTCTTAAACTCATCCTGGCTGGGCCTGATAACCTGGTTGTTCTGGATGTCCTGTGTGATGGCACAGCTACCTCAATACCCTCAGGGGAATCTCATCCAGTCCCATAGACTTGAGATGTCTAAGTAGCTCATTAGGTCACTAACTACTTCCTCCTGGATTACAGGGGAATTATTCAGTTCCCCATCTCTGTCTAGGAGCTAAGTGGGCTGGCTGCCCTGAGGATAACCAGTCTTTCTGTTGAAGACTGAGGCAAAGAAGACATTAAGTACCTCAGCCTTTTCCTTATCCTTGGTTACAGTGTTCCCCTCTGCATCCAGTAATTTTGGTGTTAAGAAAAACACACAATTACTACTTTCATCTTGTCTATAATAGAAATACTGTCAATATTTCAAGTATACTTGTACAGTGAAAAATTATGCAATTCCTCTTGCATGCATGTAGTAACACATTCAATTAATTTCTTCCACATCAGAAAGAAAACAAGCTATATTGACATATTATATTGAGTTAACTACTTCCATATCAGAGAGGAAATAAGATATATTAGTATGGTTCTTTTTCAAACTGATCAACTGTATCTACCCTAGTTCGAGTTTAGCTTATTCTCAAATGAGCCCCTGGGCCTTGCCCATTCCTAGCATTTGAGTCCCTGCTAGAACAAGCAGACAGGACAGCTATGTATGCAAGCTGACAATCTAGCCAGGTTTATTTATTTTGACCATTCATTTTTTATTCTGTTACTATAGTGATGGGGGGGAAGTCACCCCTTCTCAATCTAACACCGTACAGCCACAAACATAATGTAAATAAAATCTCACATTCAATTCCCCACATCACATCCCTTTTGTTACAGTGGCATTTCTGATAACAGGAATTACAGCCACACAGAGAATTTTTGTTCCCCACTAAAAGTGTGATATCTCTGAGAGCAGATGATAGTTTTATTACAAAAACTTTTGTAGTTTGAAAAGAGCAGTAGTAAAAGTTAGTTCAAGGTTTTTATGACTCCTTTTGTTCAGAGGAAACTAAAGGAAGAAAAACACTGGTGGTGTATGAAAAGATTGCTTGTTTACAATCAGTACACAGATCCTTGCTTTTTTCATGAAAGGAAAGGAAACCAGCAGGAGAATTACAATACGGAGCACCTCCCAGGATCTCTTTCACCATTCTCTCAATTTGTGTATTAAGCAACAAGGCAGCTGTTGAACAAGTACTATCAACAAAGCAATCTTCTAGCCCTTTGATTTAGGCTATTCATATCTTCTGCCCCGAAATAAAATGACTTTCACAATTAAAACACCGAAATCAATGCCATATCTATTGTCATGTCTGCAGGAGAAAAGCTTTAATTACAACTCTAGTTAGATAACACAATCATTACACCTCCTTAATCTCAAATATAAAACCAGTACCCTTTGAGTGCTATGCCACCCTTTCTTTGATTTTTTTTATGTGAATGGCTTTTTATCTGAGCACTTTAATTTGCATGCCTTTGCTGCAAGGCAGCTCCCCGTGATATGTTAATTGCAGAGTGCTTTAAGTACTAAAAGATTAACATAAAACCCTTTGCAAACAAGCTAATAGTTTATGATAATTTTTGCATGGCCTTTGTCTGTCTATCACTGGATTGCCTCTAGCTGTAATTTTATAAAGAAGCTGTAAAATATCATTTAAACAAGTTCATTTACACATAATTGTTACCAGAATCACATTATTCAATTTAGATACTCCAGCCTATTAACAATCCATGAACTAAAATGTAATTAAACTATTTTCCTTTTATGAACCTATTCATTACAATATGTGGGAAATGGAACTCTCAGTTTCACTGAAAATTTCAGCACTCTGTTGTTGGAATTGACAAGTATGGCACTCATTCTGTGCTTTTAATTATATTAAAAGTATTTCAAGGCAGCTAAGATAAAGAATATATTTACAAAAGAATGGGTACAAATGACAAGATGGTATAATCTCCTAACATATCTTTATTTCACCTCACACAGTTTGCACCTTCTTAGAAGATAAAATAAACCCAGGATATATAATTTCAATTAAAAGTTCTCAAGTTTTCATGTTTTTGAAGAAATATTTTAAAAAAAAAGTTTATCCTTAACAAGATTGATCAAGTATTTCAATTACAGCTCTAGTCTACTACCTTACAGTACAGGGACTTGAACTGTGCACCTGTGCATATTCCCCTCTGATAAAAATCATCTTAGCTCAAAAAATTCATTACATTTCAACAAAGACTAAAATTTGCTTCTCATCTATCCATCACAAACTGTAAGATTTGTCTTAATGGGCCCAAAGACTAACTGGCATTCACTAACTCAGATTGTCAAAACACAGTTATAATACTCAGATGCTACACTTAGCCTTTCACAAGGAATGGGTATCACGCCCTGTTTACTTCTTGTATTTTTATCCCAATTACCCTGACTTATCAAAGGAACATTCTGACCCGGATAATGAAACCTTCGGTCTTTGCTCAGTGATACAAACTGCAGAGTTTCCTACAATAACCACACCTTAGTATCTCTGCTGAAATAAATTCAATGGAAAAGTAACACAGGGATAATTTTCCCTGATAATCCACATTATTTTATCAGAAACACAGAAGTCAGGAGACACTAAGCATTTCCTTATATCTTTGAGGATAGAAGCCAACATATACAAATGTCACTCTTAAGGAAGACAAAAGAGATGGGCCCCATAATCACTACAAATACTGATTACCCCTGAGTTTGAATTCTCTCATACCTGTGTTAGAATAGGGAACCTATTCAAAATTTAAGACGTGAATTAGATGGTGCCATTCCTGAGATTAAGACAGGTCAGAGGTATGCTGCAGATGAGAAAAAAAGCAAAAATCAAGACATTCCCATAATGGGCATGAAGCTCAAGTATCTCTTTTTTTTGTTTGTTTTCGTGACCCCATCCAAAATCCATCCTGTAAAAATACCTGATGACTGATGCACACCTTTTCAACTGAATTAAAAAGCTGCAACCTAATTCTGTATTGGATCCTTCTCTTAAGGACAGGTTTTGACAAATTTGTTAATATTCTACCGATTGACATATTTATTAATGTTCTAATGATTGACATTTCTGATCAAAAAATTAAAGATATGCTTTTGTTCAAAGCACACAGTAATCGTGTAATAACACTAGTAAGAGAAATGCCAAGAGAAATTACTATGGGAGTAAAAAGGTCTACAGAGAAATTCTCTTGCAAAACAGGGGATTCATAATAAAACTCTAACAGAGTTAGAGTATCCATCTGGTTGAGATATAATTGACAACACTTGCAGTGCTATTTAAAAACAAAACAAAAAACCCTACAACAAAACACTTTAGCATTCCTGTTTACATTACTAGCTTCACACTGGTTTAGATAGTGGTCTAGGAATAAAATCACTGCATTTCCTTTTCACAACAGTAGGCTTCATCCTCAAAACAAGTTAAAAACAGTTGTGGGGTTTTTTTTAGTTTCATGCTGTTTTAAATCAAACTGTTTCTTATGTAGCAATAATTTTATGAAGGAACCACAATGTATGAAGAGAAGCCTTTTTTCATTTTAGAATCTCCCAGTTCATTCCAAACTCCCATTATTTGGACTGTCACCCTGACACTGCCTGAGGTGCATTCCAGCTCTCTGCAAGAGAATCTGCTTTCCCACTAATGGGGCTGTTCTTCCAATGGCAAATGTAATTTTCCACTCCATTACAAACAGTGTGCAAAAGGACCTATTTCTCACTGCACACAGATCAGTTCCCAGTGAAATCCTATTCACCAAATATTATAATAGCAGAATCCACTTCAAATACAGGTGCTTTTTCAGGGCTGGACAAACAGCTCTGATACAACTGTGGACACACCTGAACATTTACTGCTCCAATATTCTTCAGTGTTAAAGAAAATTGCCCAACAAGTTCAGTGAAGGAGCAAGCAGTTAGGAAGAAACTGAGAAAGGAAATATTGTAATGATACTTTCTCAACATACTATTTTTGTACTGCTTTTCTTTAACAACCAGCCATAATGCAGATTTATATAGTGATTGTTACTCCTGGCTGTAATTAATCTAGAGTCACAAATCCATTAATACACCGAACAGTGGCCTAACTGCATTTTGAATGTCTTACAAAGCCCAAAATTAGATGTCTTTGCAGCAGAATAAAATTCAAGTCAAAGTAACTTATCATTCTTTATTAAAAATTAGTTATATTCACCTATATTTTACATTAATTAGCCTATATTTCTTTCTCTGTATCATTACATCATCAAGACAATCTTATAAAAAGGAATGAAAATAATCACACAAGAACTTATACAAATGCTTTGTCTCATAATTCAGTGTAAATTGTTCTCATGCAATACTCTTCAGCAAACAGTAACTCTGTACCCATTGTTCAAAAGAAGTAAAGACTAAGACACTGCTGAAGCACTGCAAAAAGAACTGCCTTTGGGAATTCTATGCCTAGAGTTCTAAACTAGGCATTAAGTTTATTTAAAAAAAAGATAGCAGCTTTCAATTAAAACTGACAGCCTCAAAATGCAAGTTTCCCAGAGTTTTCCTATTTCTGCCATGTTACAAAAATAACAATACTAAAGTAACTTAAATAAATTTTAGGAATATGTCATGAAAGGAGCAGAAAAGATTCCTCCCATAGAGCCTGCAGTATATACTGTAGTGCCATTCACTACGCAGAACAATTCACAAATCATCCAATCGTATTCACCCTCTCCCTCACTGGAGATATTCAGGAACCATTTGGACACAATCCAGTAATTGAATTAAAATTTAGGAAAATGAGATCTAAAGTCTTGGGTACAAATAAGTGAAAAACATTTTTATATTTCTTACCATAACCTCTGAATTACTCCTAGACAAATAAGCAGTCTATGTAATGTGCCTTTGATTTCTTTCATCCCGAACATGCAACCTTGGATAATATGTTTTAACATAACAGCAAAATACTTTCATTCTAATTTTGAGGGTATGCAGAATCCCCATTGTGACAATATGGAGGCATCTATGTGGATATCTGTCACCCTGGACAGTTTTTTAATGAGGCACTCAAAAGTTCAGAAGTATTAAAGAATATAAAAATACCACATCTGGGGAATTTTCAAAGACTAAGCATCAAATCAGTGATCTGAATGATAAAGGCAGATGACAGGTGACTAAAGTAAAAGAGAGAATGGTGATAAAGTTACTACAATGGACACTCATAATTTATCATGGCAAGAATAAGAAAAGCACCTTTCTGTAGCTCATGTAGTGTATACCATAGAGTTACTCAGCAGCTTTAGATGGGAAGTAGAACAATAGTCAAAACCCTTCAGGCAGGCCCTTTAGTGATTTAGCTACTGATGTCTCCTGGGCGGACACACTGACACTCTCAGTGATGTAGCACAGAATGACAAAGCACCAAAATCCTTGACAAACTGCGAATGCAACTCACTCCTTAACTTTGAATCGCTACTCAAATTAGCCCAAATATGAATGCTTTAAACGCCTTTCCATTTTTTGTATCTCTACATTTTAAAATGTTACAGTTAGCAGGGTCTCTGAAATTGTCCCTGTCAGATCCAGCCAAGAAATACAATCTTGAAATAATTTACAAAAGTTTCCAAGAGTGTTCCTATGGGAATGTATATATTCAGTCATCAGAATAATTCACTGTAAAAGAATAACTTGAAAG
This sequence comes from Cephalopterus ornatus, assembly GCA_013396775.1. Classification (NCBI taxonomy): domain Eukaryota; kingdom Metazoa; phylum Chordata; class Aves; order Passeriformes; family Cotingidae; genus Cephalopterus; species Cephalopterus ornatus. The sequence goes on along the minus strand of VZRE01006460.1, from coordinate 135,203 downwards.
GGATGTCAGAAACCTGACTTCAGAAATAAATTCTAATTTCATTAGAAAAGATGCTTTGCCAAATATCCCAACTATAACTTAGCCACTCAAAAGCTTCCATCCCTTTGACTTAAACCATTTAAAACTCAGAAAAAATTACTTCTCCAACTTAAGCTAAAAGTATTCCAATTTTATTTCAAGGATTCCAATAACTTCTGCAGTTAAACAACAAAGAACGTAAACACCCTTACAAGTCAGCATTGTCAAATACATATGTTAATATAGCTGAAGAAGTTATATTTATCTCTTATTCATGACTGTTGTAGGATATATGAATATACTCATCTTGCTGCAGGAAGAAGGTACAATATAGATGTAGCTAACTACCGTAAAAGAGTGCTTATAATTCCTAAGTCCCATAAAGTTTACTGGGAAATTGGTATTTTATATAGTCTTGCTTGCTCCTACAGGTTAGATCAGGCATAACTTCTCTGAAGAACTGCCCATATATTTATGCTGTTCAAAGGGAGCATTACCTTGAAAAGAGGCTAAAGGCCAGCAAACCTTGATCCACTACATGGATCTAGCACACCGTCTTTAGATGTGAGCTGATATAGAAAGGCTTCAGGATCTCAAAGCAAAACAGTTGTGTTGTATGACAGAATGGAACAGAATAAGGAAAATCCAGTTTATTTTACTGCTACAGGTGGTTGCTGAAGACTAGGTCAACAAAACCCTCCAAACAACAGCAACAAACACAAATGAGTGAAAACATAGTGGAACTTCCAAGTTACTCAGATATCTGCTCAGCCTGAGAATTGTCTTCTATTCATAACTTCTGGAACACTTGGATTGGCCTCCAGAATTATGTCTGCTGGAGTTGGCTAAAGAAAACAATTACAGGGTGGAACAAGAGGAATTATAAACTGTGAAGTATATATTTACAAATTACTGCTACTTTGCGTTTTGCTAATCTAACAGAATTGCTATGCAGCTTGTTACTTAGGGGAGTCTATAATTTTTCCCCCTCTTGTACTAGCAATGCTTTAAATCATGGCATAATTAACGTAATTAAGTGATTAATAAAGAATTGAAGGGGTTGGACATCACGTGAAATACTTAATTTTGTGTATCTGTAGTTGAGTGACTGTTTAGGTTTGTATTTCAACTGTCAGCCAAATGATGTGCAATTAAGCCACAGCAGAGATCTCTTTTAACCAGTGATGATGTCAGACAGATTCATAGTTCTAGGTGGTGGGTGGTAAAACTGCCCACTCTTTTCTGTCTGTTGCGTTTTCCTATTATGCTTTATTCATGTACTGCACAGGTCAGTGTATTCATACTTTGAATTTCTCTATTAGTCTGTAATGCAGAATAGATGGTTATGCTGCAAAAATAAACCACTCTGAATTTATCTAACATGAAACAAATGGTCCTTATGCAATTTGTTCTGTTGCTGTGGTAGTCAGAACACCAGGGTGAAACTGCTTGCTATTTCATTGTTCTATGTCCTCTGTACAAAGCTACTTCTAGAAAAAAAATTATTTGTATCTGACTTGTAGCCTTGAACTGACTGCATTGAAGCCTATAGAACTTGGAAGAGATTGGCATTATTTGTTCTACAGACAATCCTGGAGGTGAAAACTGATGCCAAATGTACCTGGGAACCCTGGATCAAGTTTTGGCCAGGGTACAAGAGCTAGGGTAGTCTGTTGGTATACTGAAGACATTTCTTGAAATCCCCAGTCACTCTAAGGACCTCCTGGGAAGACTTGCCATCATATTAATTCTTGAAGGCTGCTACTGAAACGTGCACACACACTTCACATTGTCACAGCACTGGCCCACATCAGTACAGGAAGATGAGCTGTATCTTATTACATTAATAGTTGCAACTGATTTTAGCAGGCCTGAAACTGTTATTATACTTTCTTAAAAATTCTAAAATTTCAGGTTTCTAGGGGACTATGATATCTGGTTTTATCTTCCCGTATTGTATCTCATGAATTCTAAATATACTTTTGCTTAATTGTTATTTTAACCTTGGCATCCTTCCAAAACCATCTGAAGAAGACAAATAACGTAAATGTATGGATTGAATCAATAATAGTTAACAGGTCTTAAAATCATTTAAGGTATACGTTGTGCAATCAAGCCTTGAAGGTGGCTGACATTAGGCCATGCCCTGGCTTTTAGACAATCAGAACCATAAAGCTCCATATTTTTATCAGCTGCATCAAGATGTCACAGGGCAGACAGGGCATACAGACATTTCAAAGAAGCACAAAAACAAAAAAGGGGCTCATATTATGAATGAAAAAATTAAGATTCATATTTTTGATCTTTCTAAGGAGGCCTGATTCATAACTATATGTTTCTAAGCCATTGATTCCATGGACAAGCCTTCATCTAATTTTGAGACAAAGAAGCTCCTAAATATGACATCATTGTTTTGGGCAAAAAGTAACAAAGATAAAAAGCTGTATTATTCCTATTCTTCCACATGCAGAATTTGGGGTTTTTTTACTGCTATAACAGTAAAAGCCATTTTTCAATTCACAAATAAAAACTTTCTACATAGTTGCAAAATGCTGCCCAGAACAGCCATCAATATTCCAACTCTTCTCTGCTAAACTGTACTGAAAGTAAAATTAAGACTACAGAGTAAGCTAACTTAGCCACTTACAATGGACTTGTAATAAGGCAATGATTTTAAATGCAGCAATATTGTCAATTACTGCACAGTTCCCTAGATTGCTTAAAATTCTTTCAGGTTTTGTCTTTTATAAAGACAAGGAGCATTTTCTACCTAAATTCACCATGGTAAACACAGGCGTAAAGACATGAAGAAAGTCTTAGCCAAGCACTGTTTACATTTCAACTCCTAGAGACATATTTTCTGTTTAACCTCTATTTTAAGTTATTAAAGACTGGGATATTTCAATTCAAAGTGACTTTAGTACGAATATCATATGGAGCTCGTGAAGAACATTTTAAATAAAAACTATGTATCAGATTTAGAGAATTTCCTTTTTATTCAGTGAGAAACACAGTGAACCTTTATCATGTTTACACTCTCATAGTCATAAAAGGTTTATGAAACACAGTGTAGAAAGCTGACTTCACTTCTGACGCCATCAATAAGACCACTTTAGCCTAAAAAAACCCCAAACTTTCTGCCCACCCCCACTATTCCCATTAAAGGCTCATGAGACATTCTGGACAATAAAACCAGTTGGAGATGTCCTTGATCTTTCTGTGGCTTTTATAGAAGCCAGATGGCTTGGCTCTGGAACATCTCATAATTTAGTGAAATGAAGAATTAAAGGAAGAGTTCAGAATTAGCAAAATTAAACTGCATGAGTTACCAAAAGTCTAAAACACTTTTCTTTTTTTTCTTCTAGATCATTACATATACTCCAGGCTCTCAAATAAGCTCAGAGAAAAAATAAGAGTGGGCTGAAGTAGTATATTTCAATAGTTCTGAACAATGGGTTTGACAGCCAGAAAAAAATTTCCAAAACTACTTTATTCCAGTTAGGCATACTTTGTCTAATATGCCTACCAAGCACAATAGCATACATTTTGTATTATTTTGCTTCAGTCAATCCTTATGCTCAAAGACTGAAGTGCTGCTGACATCACCACAGAATCATGAATATCATGATAAGAGAGTTCTAGGACTATACTATGTGCTAATAGAAATGAAATAATCTGTATAGGATGAGAGCAAGGAAAGGGTGTTAAGGAGTCACCAGTATCCAAATAAAACAAATAATAAGTAAAAATAAACCTTTGCACACATATAAATCTTTTCACCAAGGAAACTGAGAACGTTTCTTACGCTCTCTATAACACCCTGGCAAATACACATTTAAGCTAAAAAACTCTTCAGTCAGAAGCTCAGATTCAATGCTTATTTCATCAGATGTCTGTGTAGTCCACAAGCTTTTTTTAGGTACTGTACTTTGTTTCATATTTGTTGGCACTACATTAACAAATACATGCCTTCCTCGTGCTATCAAAAATTATTTAATAATTATTCCAAAGACAGAGAGCCTGTTACAATTCTTTTATTTACTCTACATTTCTGTTACATGTCCTACACTGGTGTCACGTTTGAATTTCATTACTGCCCTCCAGCAATATCCCATGTGATTTTCTCTAAGATCTTGTGATGGCTATTGAAGACTGTTTTCAGAGAAAATATTAGCCCTCAGTTTTGAAGAATTGCTTGAGGTGGAAAAAGAATTTGAATTATACCCTGCTAAAACTGTCATCAAAGTGAATTATTACTGTTTACAGTTGTGTTCATTAATTTTACCTGTATCCATCCATCTAGATAATATACATAAAGACAAAATGCACATAAAGAGACATTCTATAAGAAGATGCAAAATAAAATAAATTTTAAAAACCCTCAGCAGATCTAATAGTAGAGCACAGCAGTAGAGAAATTTTACACCTTTTCTCTCCAGTTAGTACCCAAAATGCAAGAAGTCACTCTCCTTGGTTCTGTAGTGATCTACTCTATGTACTCCCTATCCTGAAATGCATTATGCTTAGACCTAGCAAGACAAAAAGAATGTAGCTATATAATTATAAGCTGGACATACAATGAAATGCACACACAGAGGAAAAAAGCTCTTTCTAATGTTTCACAAATTTCAAATGCTTAATTTCATCATCTGAAAAAAAACCCCCATATTATTATATGCAATTTCCTGGACTAAAAAAACCAGTTAAGTTACATACTATAACACTGATATATTGCTAAGTCAAAAATATCTCTGCCAATCAGTGTCTTGACATGCAGAGCCCAGAGGTATATCATGAAAATATATCTGTTCACTTTTTTGAACCAGACAAAAGTCTGCGGCGTGGCTTGCACATGCTGCTGTAGGACATAAGGAAATGTCTGAGAGTCAATAAAGATGGGATATATTAAAAAGTTTGAAAGTGAATTTTTAGCATACAAAACCCCAAATTCCTAGATGCAATTAAGCTACATTTATGTTTTCCAACCAACATGGTCAGTGCTTGGCCAAGCTGTAGGCACTGAAAAAAAGCTTTTAAAAAAATAGAAAGTAAAATTTGTCATAAACTTTGCCATCCATTTTATCTACAAAAAGAGATTTTGGTGTTATTATCTGCTACTAATTATATATATAGATATATATTATATATATTTGTATATTGCTTGACACTGCCAAGAGACGGTACTATCTCTGTCACTATTATAGTTCCTCAGTTATACCCAATAATATTAAGAATTCATAAGAAAAAATATAAGAAGCTCCCTGCTATTCCCAAATAACATGTGTCACAATCAGATGATAAAAATAAAATCTAAGAATAAATCTAACTCTTTGTCAAGCTTTGTCACACAAAATTGACAACAAACTTAAGACATCAGTATGCTGTGACTGAAAGTACAGATTTTGCCAATATGAAGTGATTTCTCCAACATACACAATTAAAATATGCGTCAAAGAAATTCAATGGAAAATACAATTATACAAATTTACTTTTTTCCCCTATGATCCCAGGATCTGAGCAGCCCAGGGGCAAACAATCCCTGCAAAGTATTATTCAGCAGATTTCTCTATAGCTCAACCTGAGAAATATTTCTTCTATGTTATATGCAGTAATCTAAACCTTTCCAAGACTTAAAAATGTACTTGACTCTGAGAATTCTGACTCATATTTACCAAAAATGAACATAAACTGTGCAAACCGAAATTCCCCCACCACACAGTACGTCTATGCCAATGGGACCAGTGAGAGAATAGGACACCTAGTGCTCCACATGACAGGAAACCTGTAAAATCAGAATTGTAAAGGCGGCTTATTCATTCTCTGAAACAATTTGTCTTTTGGTGGTCCCATTACGCATTCCAATTCACTGTGTAAATCCAGCATTATATAATAAGGATCCTCTGCTCCAGCTCCAAAATCTAGTCACATACATCTCTTCAGCTGATAATACTTACGTTTCTAAATAGTAATGCCTTAGAAAGGAGTCAGTTTTTCTGACTCCTTTTTGTTCTTCAGTTATCAAAAAGCTACATCCATGTTTGCAATTAGTTTTGGGAAAACATGACAAGATGTTCTTGGCATAATTATCTAATAAAGTAAATTATTTTCCATTAGGTATTAAAGGTTATGTCTGTCATCTATTAGTACTATCCAAAGACTTCACATGCTTCTGAAGAACTTAAAACATTCTTTTTTATCTGTTAACAAATAGCCAAATGATAGAGTCCTTATTTTCCAGATTCCATATCACTTACAGTTGCCTCATATAAGCTTAAACCTCATACAGTCTTCAGGTAAAATTCAAAAAGCCCACTAAGTGGGCTTAGCTATAGTTTTTTAATTATTTTTGACCCACAAGCTAGCTAGCTTCCCACATCCACCCCCCATAAAACTCCATCTTCTAAAAAATCTGTCCTTGTCATTGTTTCCTCGTATAACCAACCACATTTCTAAACAGGAAAACTGATAAAAAGTAAAGAAACTCACACTACTTAGCATGCTACAGGAAAAAAAACCCCAAACTACACTACAAAAACCAAACAACAAACCTAACAATAAGATGAATTAATCTAAATTACTTAAATTACTTGCTCTGATATTGTGCTTTCATAAAATATGTTACCTTCTATTATACGTAAACAGTGAAACAAAGGAAGTTCCTAGTAATAACATTGTGAAATACTGCAAATAAGGACTACGATGATGAAGTTACAAGAAATGCAGATGTATACTACTGTAATCAGCAAACTCAATATAACATTTACAAAGCCCTCCATGTAAATCAGGTGCCTCCCTTTTCTAACAGACATATCTGGATATTTGAAAAACTGTTTCTAGCTTCCAGTAAGACTTAGGCTTGGAAGTAATTTTTCAACAAGAAGAGATATAAGGACTCCCTGAAACAACATCTCAGCCTTGGCCATATCGATCACCATCACTGGTCTGCTCTGGCCTCCAATCGGGAGGCCTGGAGACACACTATTCACAATGCTGCAATATCTTTTGAAAATACACGCAGGATCACTCTCGAGGAGAAAAGGCAACGCAGAAAGAACCGTGTCCTTTCAGTACCACCTGGGGAGCCATTCTGCTGTGCCTTTTGCAACCGGACGTGTCTATCTCGCATTGGCCTTTTTAGCCATCAGCGCGCTTGTAGCAAGCGTGGGTAGAGTCCTTCACAAATCTTCGTTCGCGAAGCCTAGCCATGATGATGAATTTTTCAACATGCTATTTGAATCTTGTGTACTTGCCGAAAAGTAACAAAAGAACTTAGGTCAGCTATTTCCTCCAGGACTGCTACATTCCTGGTAGGAGCACACTGCTGGCTTCTTTGCTCTCACCATATATTCTCAGAGAATGCACCATCAGCCTTGGCCTTACAGCTCCTGATACTCTCCTGCTTCTTGTCCTTCTCCTTCTTAGTATCGTTCATACTTGGATGAAAGTCTAGGGTGTTTCAGGACAACTATTATTTTACATGTCAAGGCTTTAATTTTAAAAGTAAAATTACAGAACACTCCTGCTTGAATTCTCATTTTTAATCATTTTAATCAAGCTGACTTAAAATAATATTTAGAGGGTAGGAAAGGCAAAAAGTACATTGAAGAGGAAATAATGAATTGAGAGAAAATAAAGATGTTATTCCTCAGATTCAGGCCTTCATCTCCTACAAATAAAAATCAGCTAAAAATAGCCTACATATTTACAAGGTGTATGTTTACACTATAGACCAGTGCCTGTGTGAGCTATGAAAAACAAACCAATAAAAAAGAGATTGAGTTATTTACTGTGGGAATATGATTTTCATAAAATATACTTGCTTCTGTTTTGTAACTTTTTTCCCATCTCTGAAATTGTTTATGGAATTTAGCATATTCACACTCATAGCAAAAGATTAACATTATAAATTTAACAACACTGAAGCAGGGACTATAGTCTTGAACGTTAATAATTTATCAAATACACAGCATAATATCCAGGCAAATTTTGGGGTAGTTTTTCTTTCTTTAAAAAAAATAAACTTATCTTTTTATTTTCAAGCTTTTGTCTGTCTTAGTTTAAAAAATGTCCAAGATCAGCTGCCCGTTCTTTTACATTAAAGTTTCCTACCAAGAACTAGTGAGGGAAAATTTTACTTAAATATTAATAAAAACAAACAAACAAACACCTCAAAAGCCTCAAAAAGAATAAGAGGAATCTTAACATAAAATTCACAAACTTTGGCAAAGAACTGAAACAGAAACACTGCACATAGTCATTACAAAAAAAAAGTAGGGAGAGGCAACATCCTCCACAACAGCCTTGCTGTGGACTTTCCCTTTCCATAAGATCCAGGCTCATGAAAGGTGTTTGCTTAGGTTTTTGTACTCCTAATGGATAACCTATTTTATTTTATACTGAAAATTCTATTTTGAATTGATAATAAGCAACAATACAATGACAGGTATAAGAATAGAGCTATTTGATTTCACTAACTCAATGAACTCATAGAGCAGTTCTGATGCACAAAGGTACAAACTGGCCTGACTTATTATACCATCCACAAAATTCATAGCAGAAAAGAAAGGATTTAATACTTACTACATTCAATGTGTGAAGATTTTATAGTTAAAGGTTACAAAATCAACACGTAGAGTATTTCTTAAATACTCACACAGGATGTGTCACATTGAAAAACAAACAAGTGAAAAATACACTCCATTACTTGTGAATAAGCTTAGAATGTTTTCCTTTAGTATTCATTAAAAAAATGTTTTTCGGTTATAGTTCCCTTACAAAAACAGTGGTTTGTTTGGTGGGGTTCTTTTGTTTAATTTGCAAGTACCATGAACTAATTAAATGAAATTGCCAGTTGACTCTGTGACACTGTGGGCTGAGCATCATTACACCAGTCCATTAGGGGCTGTTTCTTTGGCTACACTAATGCAGAAATGACTATCCATGTCAATATCCCACCCCATGACTTCTAGGTTATTGAGACAGTAATCCAATTCAAAGGTACATTTTCTCCAAAAAGTAACTTCTATTGTTGTTGTGATATAAGAAAAGTTGCTTTCTTAACAAGATTTTGAAGAGTGAAGAGTAAGACAGTAAAACTCTGAAGCTGGACCTGAATGACAAAAAAAATCAAACATGCAACTAAATCCACTTCAATTATTAAAACAAAATTATTCATTGCTGAACATACTGAACTTCAAGCATGATCAGAAGCAGGAATTTCAAGTCCTTACTGAATTTCCAGGCCAGTATCCATCTTTAAGAGATCCAAAACACTTTTCATATTGAAATTCAAACAGAGCTGTATCTACAAGTTTAAGCACGTGTTATTAGTATGCCTCCACCATAGAAAAAGGGCAGATAGTTTCAGAAGTTCTTTCCAATCTCTGTTTTTCTTTAATGTAAGCACAAGACAACGCTGTAAGAATAATTTCTTTATGTTATTTTAGTTATGCATAATGAACCTCACAAGCTGCAGAGGCACAGACCTGCAGTGTTCTGCTGGTATAGTGCTGGAAAACCAGAATGTAAAATTCAGTTCTGTGTGAACAAAACGGTCATGGAAGACAAGTTATTTGCAGGAATGTCCATTTGCAGGAGCGTCATATAAAAGCTATGTGGCAATCAAGATGATAACAAGATAACCTTTCACTTTTCACAATGGATATTTCCTATTAGAACCACTTTGACAGGGATCAAAAGTTAAATTCCAGCAACCAAGTAAAGCTTTCAAACAGAAATATTCAGTAATTTTCATAGGAACATGGCTAGGAGAGTAATTCAATGAAACTACCACTTTAGTGATCTCACTTCCCAAGATTCAAATCACAGAATCACAGACTATGCTGACTTTGAAGGGACCCACAGGGATCATTGAGTCCAGCTCTCAGCCCTGCACAGGACCATCCCCAAGAGTCACACCATGTTCTTGAGAGTATCACCCAAACACTTCTTGAACTCTGGTAAGTTTCGTGCTGTGACCACTTCCCTGGGGAACCTGTTCCAGTGCCCAACCACCCTCTGAGGGAAAAACTTTTTTTCTAATATCCAGCCTAAACCTCCTCTGACACAACTTCAGGCCATTCCCTCGGATCTTTATATCCTTTCCTCTTCAATCACATCTATCTTATTGGTACCTCACTGCAGTGAATTCAGGGCTTTAGAAGCCTCACTTGTTCAATATTTGTGCTCCATTTCTGAGATACTATTTATCATGCACCTATAACTGAGGCCATAATAATTATTTTGGTCAGATTATTTTTTATTTCTTCCATCTCATTGCAGAGCATTCCCCTTTGCAGGAAAATATTATTGCCTTTGCACAGAAAGCTGACAAAAGGAAATCTGGATAATGGCGATATCACTCATGAGCATCATAGTCCTAAACTGAGACCTCAGAAGTGTTCTATATCCAGATTCAACTAATGTCCATAGAGAGGCAGCTACTGAATACTTGAATCCTGTTTTGGTTTGCTTTGTGTCATTTTTGTCTTCCCCCCCTCAAAAAAAACCCCACAACAAACAACAATAACAAAGGCAACATCCAAAAACAAACCCCCAGATGACGAAACCTGGATTGCTAAATTTGGAAAAAAAGTGGGATTTTTTTACCACTATTATGAGAATATGGTCTTGAATCTATACTTCTCAGGCTCTTCTCAATGTAAAGAGATGCCTTTTGAAATGTGACAAGTGACACAAGCAAGATATTAAAAATTATAGGAGGGAGCTGCAAACCATGTGGAAATAACTTCTTATGTAGAAATTATTTATGTAGATTTTTTTTTTCTTTTTGTGATTCAATAATGATATTGTTACCAGTTCATGTTAACTCCTTCTGCTACACCTAAACGAAAAGAAAAAACCCCACTGTTCTACTTGCAAACGTCACTCAAGCTGAGGAATGTATGGCAATTTCATTAAGTTGAAAAAATATTCAGTTCAAAGTGCACTTACAATTATTTTTCATGCAAGTATATAATCTAAAATAAGAGGGAGGGAGAGGGTGTGGGAGAAAGGGAGAGTGTAGAGGGCTGGAGGGAGGGAGAGGAAGAGAGGGATGAAGAAAGAAGACATTGTCTCTGGAACAGAAGACACTACAAAACAGAACAGAGAAAGAGATTTGAAAGTTGTTGAATTAATTCTGCTCTTCAGTGTTGTAAGGCTAGTTAGCCTGTCAGTTCAGAGACCCACTCTTCCATTCCTTTAAGTCCTTGGGATGGGTAAACCAAAAGCTGGATAATTGCTCCTGACAGAGACATGGTCATGGGATTAGACACTGCTAGTACACTGAGGAGAAGCACTACTTCCACATTGCCCCAGTGTCTCTTGAGAAACAGATGTTGAGTACCTTTAATACAGTGTTCTTGTTTCCCCATTAAAGGTACATCCTTCACCAGTGCCTGAAATTAACAGGCAGAGAAGTAGTATGTCTTTCCTGAAGTTTATTTCTCAATCATCACCTACTCATTTTTAGTCAAGGCAAGCAGGGCTAAAAGTTATTAGCTACTGAGAGGGCTGCGTGAGGAAAACAGCAACATCACAAAATATTCTGCAGAAGGATGACCATCAATTAGCAATGACAGGTGAAATGTGCAAAAGATAGAGATTTCTGACAGTCAGCATAGGTCTTGTTAGCATCTCAAAAGGTAAACTTCCTACTCAGAACCAGCTCAGAATTAGGAAGCTGAATATAAGGAAAATGCAGCTGTCAAAACACACCTACTACTGACTTACAGGATAAAGAGAAACACGCAAAACTAAAGATGTCCAACATGTAAGTCTGGAATTCAAAACTTATAAATAAGAGTATTTCCATTCGTTAAGTCTCAGTGTGTTTTGTTCACAAAGAAACATGTTATTGAATAACCATCTTTAAACCAAAATTATAATATATGCACATATTATACTCCATAATCTCTACCATACATCCATAAGGGGTACTTGTAACAATTTTGCTTTTACAGAGAATTACACCAGATACCACAGCATCTTCACACATTAGAAACAGAAAATGCTGGTGGAGTTACACCACCTTTGTCTAGTAAACGATAATTTAAAGCAGTGGGCTCTCTACCCACCTTTCTCTAAATGTTAAAAGATAGGTGTAACACTTGCAAAAGTAATAGTTCATTGAAACACTGACCTTTTCTGTTAATTCTCTGAATGTACATTGTCATTCCTATCATGGGTGAAGAGCTTCTACTGAGCTTAATACTACGTCTGCAAACTCATATGCCATGGATGGCATATGAGAATGAGAATACTCTGTGGGCTCAGTGAGTTTAGTCCCTTAGGTCTTCCCCTGAAACACTTCGAACCAGCGTCTTAGCCTGGTGACCCTAGTTCACTCAGTTAGAGTTGTTTTACCAAAGCATTAATAGGTTGTAGAATTTCAAACATTACGGCAAATAATGTCCCAGTTTCCATGTATATCAAAAGCTGTGGTACTCACAGCAGCTACCTAAATAAGAATGCAGCAGAAAAGACAGCAAAGCATTCTTATCCCATGCAAAGTCTCCCCAAAGTGAAGAGAGAAACAGTTATAAACTGTGCATGTTTTAAGACTCACAGATTATCACTTTGACACTTCTTTCCCAGAGTTACAGATTTCCCATCCCAGACATCCCTCTAGTCAAAAGGACTCAAAAGACAGATGATGACCACGTGTTTGGAGAAAATGGTTCAGTAATAGTGATTTTCATCCAGGACAACTTCCCATTCACAGCCTGCAACTCCTTCTGAATGTGATAACCACTGCTTTTGCAGGGTTGATTATCTAAAATCCATTGCCATGTTTTTCCTACTGGTCACTCAATTGCCTTGCATAATTGAACATGTGAATACTGCTAGACTTTCAATGAGTCATTGTAACATAACTATCTTAAAAGTATAAGCATGGCATTCAAAAATATCATGTTTATTCAGTGTTAAAGTTCCGCCCCTCCCTTGCAGACCAGTGGATCTTGATTCCTTTATCCCACAACTCACGTCCATAGCGTGAGATCTCTCTCCCTTCTTATTCTCCAGACAGCAGCATCAGTGGTTCTCTAGGCCAAATAGAAAAAGCTTCCTTCATTCAGTAATTTACGGAGGCTGGCTTTTTTGTCTGCTCCTTGTTCCCTCCAACAGTGTCCCCATGCCTGTATTCCTGTTGCAAACTCCCCGTTTGCTGGTTCTTTCATTCCTTGGCCTGCTCCAACTTACGCTTAGATGGGTTTTCTCATGATCAAGTTCAGTTTCTTTCAAGCAAGAGCAGATCTCTCACTTCCTCCAGGGGGTCCCACCTAACCAAACAGTGAGTGCAGCACTATGGAATGTAAGCAAAGATCTTTCCTCTTTCTGTTTTCAGACATACAAGGTGTTTTTTTTGGTTTTGGCCATTTGGTTGTTTTGTTTATTTATTTGTGTTTAATAGACTATATAGTACACCTAGATCAAATTCAAAATCAACCAATTATACATTCACATTTTCAAAAATAGAATACATGCTTTAGTTCAAGAACTTGGTAATATTCTGTTTCTTATGGTAAGTGCCCGGTGTCCTTAGAAGATGTAACTCTTTCTCCCATAAGTCTCTCTCATAGAGCTTTTAAAACTTTGGAGACCCCACTTTTTTACAGTAATAAGTCATATGAAAATAGAAGTTTTCTCTCATATGTAGGCTAACATTCCCATGAAGCATTTTATTTTCCCTTTATTGCTAGTATCCGAAAGATATCCAGATCCTGGTATGAAATGCTTATATATAAAATGCGAAAACAGCACAGCAAAAAATATAATGCTTTAACTTTGTGGACTGAAGGTTATGAAAGTAGGAAAAGCACTAGGAATGGATGTGAATGAATACCAACTAAACAACACGGCAAAATGATATATTTATGATTATAGGAAATCCAAGCAAAAGGTTTTTGGAAGAAAATAGGCACAGGTCCAAATCCAGATGTACAGAGGTCACCATCAGTACTTCTATGTACTTTATCTTTTACTGGATTGACTACACAGCTCTTCTTTATAAGTGAGTGTCTAATATTTTGCTCTAATTTTCAATTCAAACTAAAGGTGAATAGTAAGAAAAATTTTGAGGCATTATGAAAAGAAAGTGCAGTCCTGCATTTGAATTTTGAGGGGGCAGAAGGGGAAGAAACACAATTCAACCACAAAGGCGGGGTGCAGATCTTTCCAAGCAGTAATTGCTGTTTACTGCATCAGCTGCACTCACCCTGAAGGCCCACTTTGTTAACACTCTTAACCACATCTACCACTTGAGTAACTCTTGTAATTTACACCTCAGGGCCCAGATCACAAGATTTCCTCAGCAAAACACATCACATGAATATGTTTATTATCTTCTCATCAACATACTGGATGGTACTTTTCTGTAGTGAAACACTGACAGAGATATTAAAAGAATTCTGATCCCAGGTTGTTTAGTGACATCTTTGAAAAGGTATACTAAGCTTTATAGGAAATAGGTCATACATATCTACCAAGCAGGCATTAAAAGAGGGGCATTGATTCCCAAAACAGTCCTTTAATTTGCATGTTTGTTTTTCAGATTCTATACCATTTTGGGTCAGTTATTTTAAATAACTGAATTTCTTATATGAATCAATGAACACTAAACTGGATTCTCTTGCATAAAAGTTTTAGCTGTTTTATAATAGCATCTTGACCTTATTTCAGAGAAGAATGACAGACTTACAGCTCTAGAATGAGAATTTATGACAAAACCCATAGCAAGAACCACAGGTAACAAAATTGAGAAAACAGATGAAAATTAAGAGGCAAGACTAGGAATTGGAAGGGTCTTATACATAACAGCCCAAGTTCTAATTTGAGATCCTCAACATGACAGTTCAAACAAACAACATCCTGGTAATTTGTTGAAAAGGCATAAAATCATTCTGAAGTGTGTGAGGTGAGCTGTTCATTCAATTATGACAAACGTGGAGCTTCAACAGGGTAAATTTTAAGATCAATAATTATATTTAAGACACATCTGCTGTGACTTGTCCCAGAAAGTTCATACATATCTACAAGAAGGAAAAAAACTGCAACAAAATCTATTTAATTCCCCAGAAGATGGTTTGGAAAGTTTTGCTAAGTACCACTAAACACAGATAGATGCCCAAGAATGACACAAAATTGTGAGAGCCTATAATTTGTTTCTCTAACTAAGCATATTACTTTTAGTGGGGAATCTTAGCATTCACTCCTTTCTATCAAATTGCTGTTAAACTATGGTCTTTCTTACACACTTAAATGCTGAGTACATCATTCATTTCCAGCTATCCCAACAGGCTTGAATACATGCACAGTAAGATCAGACTCCAAGGGAACATAAGCTTTTATGCATCAGTCAACAACTAACTGATGAGGTTAAGTAGAAACTTTACCCAGGGGCACGCGATTTGAATAACTGTCCTCTGTGGAGTTTCTTTGAGTCTCCAGTCTGGCTGGGATCTGATAAGGTAAAAGAACTGTGCAAGGTAAACATCATAAGTGCTTCTTGGTTAAGGCTGCACTAACCACATATCAACCTCCACTGACTGACACGTGCAAATTCCCCAACACCAATTTTCTGAAGACATGCTCAAATCAAACCAGATACTAGTTATAACAGAACCTACAAGAATAAAAAAACAGTGTAAATAATGCAGTGTAAATAAAATAGCTGCTGGAACTGCAAACGAGACCAAGCCTGATGCCTCTCTTCAAAAACATAATTAATGTATTTAAAAGTTAAAATGTTCTCTCTGTGTTTAAATCTGCAAAAGTATCTATTGCTGTTCCAATTGATATTTAAAATGAAGTTAATTTTAAATATTGCTAATGTAAGCCAGACTCATGTTGGATTTCAAGACACACAGTCTTATCTACAGCTAAATATTTATGCAACATATCTGAGACTGACAATGAGCAGCCTACAAGGCTTTTTATAAGACATGCTGAGAGCAATAAATGTTAAAGATTAAACCTCACTTTTAAATATTTCTCAAAATATTTAATTTGCTTTTAAATAAAAGTTTCAGTATTGAGAGTCACAAATAAGAGGGTATTTACACTCAGTTTTCACAGGTTTTGAAAATAAGCAGCCCTTTTTCATTAACACACACTCAAAAATTAGTTATGTATAAGTTACATATCAATTTCAATTTAGGTTGAACATACACTGGACTAAATCAT
Source organism: Cephalopterus ornatus (assembly GCA_013396775.1). Lineage (NCBI taxonomy): Eukaryota > Metazoa > Chordata > Aves > Passeriformes > Cotingidae > Cephalopterus > Cephalopterus ornatus. The sequence continues at coordinate 119,000 of VZRE01006460.1, read as the reverse complement.
TGTTTCATTTATTATTCTGTCAATTAATGTAATTTGCCAAAACAAATCTTGGAGGTTTCAGCTGAAAACTTTGATACCAGTTGGAATGGCAATGATTATAGTGGTGGATGTAAAGTATGCTCGGGTGTTCTACGTCCATACCTACTGTGAACATGTGATGAGCTCATACAATAAATCCTAAGAAGCCAATGGATAATATGGCTCAGACTATTCCTATGACTATTCCCAGACTATATTTAACTACCAAGTAGCTATTTAATACTGTTAAAACACATAAGACAACAGTAAATTTATAAAATATTGATTTTTTCAATAGTGCCAAAGTGAGTAAACTTTTTTATTTTTTAATTTTTAAACAAAATATATATTTAAATAATAGACAAGGAAGTCAGGATTATAGAAATATGGCCAAAACTTACATAATAGTGCAAGGAAAGAGTATAGTATACCATAATTTACTAATATCACATGAAAAGTATTTATGACATTTTAAAGTGCAGTACTCTGTGCAGACTTGATTCAAGATCTTATAGAACTGATCTGGTCAATGCATTAGATCTCATTCTTCTAAATGCCATTTAAACTATTACTTCATGAATATCAAAAAGACAAAAAATAATAAAAAACATTTTACATAATACAAAGGCCTCTGTGTCTTCAGGATTTGAAGATAAGAATCAAGTCTTTTCACCTACAGCTGGAGTATGAACTGAAGAAAAGTCTGGCATCTTCTACACACAAGTATGAGAAAGATTACTACTGTGTTCAGTGAACCCTTGCCCACACATATATTGAGACTCTCAAGGGGAAAGTGGGTCACACTCTAATCATAAAAACACACTGACTTGTACAAGAAAACATTTTATTACCCTTTAAACTTTTGTTTTTGCAGCTGCAAAACAGCTTTATTAAGAGATAACACATATGTGATCGTCTGCCATCATGTTAGCCCCTGTGCAGTATTACATTGTTCACACAGCTTCTTTTCAATGATATGTTACTAAAATGAAAATACACTTCTAGGGACCTCCTATCTCAGACTATGAGTCAAAAGAGAAGAGTCAGCAATCAGTAAAAAAAGAGTACATCCGATGAACTCACTGATTCCCTAACAGCTTAATGCTTAATGCCTAAGAGGTGTATATAGCCTATTAAAAGATTTTGTTACATTTAGTTGTTACTCTAAGCTGCTGAAAATAACCTGGATGTAAATAGGAAAATTTAAAAAGTTATATATAAACTAATCACAGAACCCATATACAGAAAGACAGGCGTAGCTCTTGGTATCATTCTTCCTAAAGAGAACATGACCGCTTGTTTAATAAGAACCTTCACATAAAGTACAATAAATAGCAGCGTATCTTTAATTCCCTTTTTTCTTTTAAAGTAATGTAAAGGACATATTTTTTTTAGAAGAGAACAAACATATTTATGTTTATCAGAATGTTCCAAAAGGCCTAAAGGCCTTAGGGGAACAATTTCATGCTGCCTTTAAATCTCTGCCTTGCATTCCACAGTGAAATTAAAACTGATTTTCATCCAAAACCCTCAATACCTCTGACATGACTCAAGAGTCAAAAATTAATAGCAGGTAGCCCCTTAGTACTTGTCAGGTAACCTCAGGACTGTACACCTGCAAAACTCAGAACATTTCTTTCTACCATACAATACTAACTCCCATCTCCTTTAACAGCCAACAAAAATACGTTCACTTTGCCGCATGCTTAAAAGAGGTCAATTGTCCAGGCATACTTTAGACAAGGATTAGGAGCTGAAAGACCCCTCCTTGTCTTTCTCCCCTTTCCTTTTTTTCTAGTATCACTTCCAGTGTTAAATCAACTGTTAATCTTGTATGTTTTCTCTGCACTTTGTTTGCTTAATTCATAACTTCAATTGAAATTACTCTGTGACTGAAAACAAAAGGGTTTATCTGAGAAAAAAAAAAACAGAGAAAGGGAATTTGAGTTCAGATGTTTAGGATATGTCAGAAAACATATTTGATTGCTAAGTACTCTTCCATTGTAAGCAGTCTGAATTTTCTTTTCAAGCTAGGCATCACCAAAATAAAAACATTTTGGCTATTCAGGGAAAAACTATAAGGATCAAAATCACCATAAAGGATATATGTATTCTACCTGATTTATTTAAATTTAAAAAGACGTAAGTGCATTTATAAGAATTGCTTTCACTTTTGTCTTTATCAGTGTCCTCAATCTTACCTCCATTACTGCTGTGACAGAATAATTAATTTCAGTCAATCAATCATTTCACAAAAACTCACAGGTGACCTCAAAATAACACATAATCCACCAAGTCACAACAACAATCTTTAAATTCCCTTGGAAAAGAAAATTAAGTCAGCTATGTGTGGCTTGGGGCAACCTAAGCTGTAAATCTCTCTCTTCTGATCTCTTCGTTTGGATGAAAGAGTAGTACCGCTCTGGATTACATAGAACAATTATGTGTTCCAAAATCTCAGGGAATTGGGTTTCAGACAGCTTTAATCATTACCAATTAACTACATCTTTTGCCACCCTGTAATAGTTCCACCAATGCCTAAAGAATTACTTTAAGCAGCCAATCCTTTTAATGTTTAGGTTTATGAGTAATAAAAGGCCTGCTTGTATTTGTCAACAAATCCAAGTAGAGGTCCTTTGCCTGATGAAAACAATACGCACCTTCTCCCTCTACTGCATACCTTAGAAAAGGTGGAACAGACTTTGAACACTTGAGTAGGCTGCTGTTAACGTGAACACATGGAAGGAACAGTGGATGTGGGTTTGAGTTTGCTCTGGCAGTCACTTAGAGAATAAAGACATTTAAATTACTGCTTCCTTTTTTGAGGATATAAATGTGTTGTATTGTCCTTAAAACTAGGAGTGACTCTCTTCAACAGTACTGGCTCTGACATTTTGGAGATTGGCAGTATGCTTTTTCTAGGTTGCTTACAACGGCCTTTCCTTGGAAATTTTCCACCAGCTCACTGCTCCCAACAGGAACAACAGTGTCGATATAAAAAAACACAAGATATCATCAGCTGCCAGAATATTACCATATGAGGTCAGTCTGAGAAATAGCAGATGACACAGTGGTAAAAATGCTTATGCCTTTTCTATACTACAACTCTCATCACTGCTACCCATAGCAGTGCTTCACCAAGGAGAAATTTTATGAAAACCTTGGTCTAGATAGCCACTCAGGGTTGCAACAAGATATATATAAAGTCATAACCGTACAGGAAATGTGAAGCTCCTGAAATACAAAAGGCTCAGCAGTGTAAATCCAGAAAGATAAACTGACTATGGTTTGTAATTCAACCAAGCAATGCAGTTGTTAGCTAGACAAAAAAAACTCAGTAAAATTTACTTTTGTTTTTAATTAGTCAAACAAAGCACCTCGTGCCCAAGAGCACCACACTTTGATTTATGAACACTAAATTCCTGTCCTTATATTCCCTAGCAGGCAAAAACTACTAGGTAGCAAAGCTTTCACAGCAAACCTAAAAACAAGGAAAGTGCTCTCAAATAGACAGCAGCAGAGAAAATCAATCCAACAAAAAAGATGAACCCCACTCCTTCAAGGCTGCTATTATATCAAGAGGCAACTAACTGAGTCATTGTAAACTCAAGGATCTACAACAGGCAAGAATACACTTGCAAAGAATGGTAGAGGTAATAACTTATTAGACCAAGGGATATGGTTAGGAAAACTGGATAGGCCCTTTGACATGCACATCATTCTTTACATCTGAAGCAGAACCAGCAACATTTGATCTAAATACTAGTCAAGGAAAGCAGGTAGGAATTTAGCCAGACTATACTAATCAGCTGAATAATCTGAGGGAAAAAAACAATTAATATCTGTGGTGCAGAGAGTAGTGTTAACAAGGAGAGGGTGCCTGGCTTACACACGCCTAATGCCATCATTTTACCTTCCCTATTTTTCTGCTGCTCTAGGCAAATAGTTACTTTGTCTACATCTCAAGCATGCCTGGTAAAACAGCTGAACTGAAAACTGAGAAAAGATTCTTTACACCTTCATTATAAACACACTGGAACTTCAGCAGAAGGAGCACATGTTTTGAATTGGCAGCAAGTATTTCAGGATTCAATACTGTACTGCCAGAGAGACTGTGCCATGGCAAATAAATACTATACCTTTGACTGTTCAACTTTTTGACTTTAAACCGGCTTCTATCTGACGCTGTGTTCATACAAACACTAAGTAAAGCCTCACTAAAAGTTAATTGCTTGAGGCCATTTGTCCTGAAACAAATGGGTTGATTACAGCAGCTCCAAGGAAAGCTTATGGGTGTATATGGGCTGTAAATCTTTTACATGCTACCTGTAAAGCAATGGTTGCCTTTTCAAAAGCACCCTAGAAGCCTCTTCTCGCAGCAGAAGTACATTTGTGTGGAGGGATGTTTTTTCCCAGAAGTCTCCAAGGAGTTCTGTCTTGGAGCACAAAAAAGCATGATGTGGAGCTCCTTTATCACCAGCAGTTTTCAACCACCAACGTAAGATTAAGATAAAGCCATAAATTCAGTAAGCTTTATCATCAACACACACACAAACACAGTTAAATATCCACCCCAGTTAACAGGCTGCACAAGCACGTTTCAGAAAGCACATGTGGAGGCTACCCAGGAAGCTACTTTTGAAGCATCAGGCCTTTGTTAGCTCCTATACAATGAAAAAATCAACCAAGTAAGTCCTAGACTGAAAACCTCAGTGACCTCCTCCTCTGGTGGAGAAGGAAAAGACAGACAGTTTTATCGGTCTGAACACAGGACAGCCTTGAATGTAAGGCAACTGTAATTTCTTAAGAACCAAAAAAAAATTTAGAAAGTTCATAAGATATCACTGATCCACGTAACACAGACATTGGCCCATGCAGATTTGTCACAAAGCTAAACTGCTCAGTTTTGAGTCCTTTGACACAGCCAGAGTTCCTACTGCCACATGATGCTATTTATTCAGCCCAATCACTCAGAAGCTGTGAAAAGATGCAGTCCACATCCTAACAGAGTTATGCCAGAAACCCAGACATATACTCTACACAGACTGTTAATATTTTTATTGGGTTTCCTGGTTCTTTTTTTGCTTTTTCTTTTTTTTGAACTGAAAACAATCAGCATAGTCCTTTGCCAGGATGCACTTCAAATGTGCTTTAACTTTTCACCAAGCAACTCGACCTGCAAAGGATGCAGTATGCATGTATGTAAAAGTTAAGAAATCTTTCATACCCTCTTGGTGCAGAAAAGTAACTTTCATACAGATCAAGAGGTCCCTATTTGAGTAAAACAAAACACCTGGAGTTTACTTGACAGAAACAGGTGATTCTGTTTAAACTAGACAGGTTGCAATAAAACATTTGAGCTCCCAATTGCTGACTGTTAACTTCTGCATTCCAGCTACAAAATGTTGGTACCTTGATAGTCATTAACCACTTCTAATGCCTCAATGAATCAGCCATGCTGCGACAAAACGTGAAAACTACCACTTTGTTTCCTTATAAATGTAGATTGCAATACCCAAGACAGAAATAAACTAAACAGTGCGGCTGGGCTGCACTTCTGAAAATTAAGTACTTCTTAGATGACTGAAATTCCTGCAATCTGTACTTTAGCTAAGCTAGCACACTTTTCTTTCCAAAGTACAAAAGACTTTAGGGTTTTCACAGTTTTGATATTTGTCAGTAGGGTTCTCCAATGTAGCTAGATCTTTTTCAAAGAAAAAATCTTGTTTTGAATTAGTCCAGGAAGTGACTAACCTTTAATCTTTTGGAGTGATATTTCAACAAGAGACCATGAAAAATACATACACTGAAGGCTCCCAATAACAGCAGCACAAGGGATCATATGTTCCAGGACCAAGTAGAAAAAAACATAATAAATATGAGGACTGAGCTGTCTGACACTTAAAGAAGCATCCTTACCCCACATCTGGACGGGGGGTGAAGATCTAGTAACACCTTTTCAAGTGGCTCAAGAATGCTGCTGGAAGCCTTTCCTGCCCATCAGACCCACAATAAAAACAGCCTCAGTGTAGTAAACAATATTTCACACCTTAAGCTACACATTATTTTTTCTTTATAAAATTTCACCTGGATTTGGCAACTGAGACAACACCATTACTTCATGGTACTCTAAAAGAGATCTGTCTTAAAAATATCACATTATCTAAAGGCATTTTTAACAAGATGTATATTGTGTTTGTAAAAGCATGAGATTACACAATGTATTTTGTTAAGCTGACAATAAATTCCATTTTAATAAGTCATAGTACATAAGAACCATTGGTGTTACTGGACTGCACATATTTTAGCTTTTCTGGCAGAAGAAGCAATAAACTTTTTTTTCTTTAAGATTGAAGGAGAAGACTAAGCAGATAAAATTATTAAATGCTAAGAACTTTAGGAACAAAACTGACTTTTGTAAGACTTGACAATGCAGATATCCATGGAAGTAGGTATACATGAGGTCTGTATAGGAAGAACTATTACAAATGCAGAGAGAGAACAAAATAAACTTGGTGTGTTTATAGACTTCTGTTCCCTTTCTCTGCGCCTGAACTTTCAATAATGTGAATACACATTTATTATCCTAAATGCTAAATTCAGACAATATGAAAATTAAGGATGTCACAGCCTTGTGTACACTGCATGGTTAACATCTAACTTGCCTTCAAGTTAGATGTACTCCTGAGCAGCAAAGTTTAATCCACAAGAGTCATTAGACATAGACCATTCAGTATATAAACATATGTAATTATAGTGTATGGTGAGTTTATTGTACAATACTATAAATCCACACAAGTCTGGCTTTATCATGACTGATTAGTCTTATAAAAACAAAACCAAAAACAAACAAAACCCCAAAACAAAACCACAAACAAACAAAAAATTCCACTCCCTCTAAGCATAACTAATTGTGATTACAAAAACAAGAGGTGAGTTTCCCCAAAGTTAAATTGCTTTGTAGGCAGCACCTATAAAAACATAATATCTCTACGTAAACATAAGGTTTTGTACAAACTGTACTAGGATCTTTGCCCACTGCTATGTAAAAAAACAAGGAACTGCAAAATGTTGGTATATTTGAATAAATATTCAAACACTTATTTATGGATTCCTTTGAATTTAACACTTTGTCTACTTCTTTATAGATATTAATTCAGTCCTGTGATACATGTAATATATTGCCTACATTTTGGAGAACTACCCCAGAGAAGAAAGATGGCTGACATTAACAAGTCCACAGGTTTAGAGCATATCAATTCTTAGTCTAATGTGAAATAAGATACTGTTGGATTTTTAAAGGTACCGAGTACCCCTAATTCCATGTAGTTCACAAAAGATGCAGATACACAAAGAAAGATAAACTAACCCTACATATCTCAAAGTCAGGTAGCCAAAAAATAACTCATCAAAATTAGCAGACACTTTAAAATGTAGGCCTCAGTGATCTGACTGTAATTAAATGGAAGTTGAAGTCAGAGGCAGGATTAGAAGCCACAGGGGATCCTTTGATCTCAGTTTCTCAGACTACGCTGCTTTTTGCACTACCGCGCTTTCCCTTCACTTCAGCAACTCATACGCTGCTTCTTTAACAGAAGAGTCAAATCAGCTACAGACATGTGGCTGGGAAGGAATTTTTGGCATCTCTACAAACATCCACAAATGGCATTATCTTAACAGATGAAGACTGATATTTCCAAAGTCATAAGTCCTCCTAAAGCTTTGAACCCTAACAGTCCAGGTTTTTCAAGTATTCTATACAGGTTTAAATTGTTTACAATTACACAGTGGCACATTCAAAATGTACGCAGTATGGCATTGCAGAAGACAATAAATAAAACTTTAAAAAGCTGACAATGTACAGTTATTACAAATGTAAGAATCTCTATAAACATACTTGGAGGGCATTCATACTCTGCCTTTATAAATAACCATTTCTCCTCCTGCCACAAAGCCCTTTTCCAAAACTAGTATGGACATTAGGGTCCTGAAAAGTAACACAAGGAATGTTTACCTTGTGAACTTCAGATATGCATTTTAATAATTTTGAAGAGATGAATGTAAAAGGAGTCCCTAATGACCTCACAGCAAAAAGGATTCACATTTTTTAATTCCTATGCAAAAAAATATACATAAGGGAAGAGATAATTTTAACTAAAAAATAATTTGTCAGAGAACTATAACTGGTTTGCTAGGGAACTGTAACACAGTAATTCCTATAAAATTTAGCAGAAAGTTTACACTCCCTATAAAGGCCCCAATCCAGTGGTTGGCACATTTTGTGTTGGTCCCTCTATAAGAAATTGAAAATGGAGCTTTACTGAGCAGGGAAGGCTACATGAGTATGCTATGGCAGCACAGAATTGGTTTAGTTGTCCCCTGCTTTCCAAAAGAGGTGCAACTGTAAAAGAGGTCTGAAGAGAAGGCTTTCAGGTACCTTTGCGCTCCCCATACATGAAAGTAGATATAATTTAAAACTTAATTTAGGAGCTCTAAACCATACAATGCATCTCAATGTGTTACAACAGACACAGAATTACTCACTGCATCTCTCCACCACCATCAAATATCATGAAGGCTATTTTTTAAAGTTGTCTTTTTAAAAAGATCAAGCATTATTCTTAATCTACTAATATAAGTGAATCTTAGTACATAATAAACATCTAAATAAATCATTTTCTGAGCACATTTTCCACATAAGGTTATTTTTGAAGCTACTGACAATGTTTACAAAGATTGAACAATGTGTATTAAGCTGGAATGGATTCACACAGGCTCTTTAGAAATTTTAATATATGACTCACTGATGTTCAAATCATTACTACATGATACGGGCAATTCAAGATTTTTTTTTCTCAGTACACAAAGATCTAACAATTAATTTTTTTTTCTTTATAATGGAAACCTCATTCTAGTGCTAGTATATGACTTGCTAGGAACATACAAGAGTGAGTAACAGCACAATTAATTTACAAGATTTTTCTATTCTTTACTGTGCTGTTCCTATACATATAGTTATGAAGAACATCAATAAATTTCCCTTTCAAGTACATTAGACAGTCAACATTCTTGTTTTATAAAGATATATCTTTTAAAGATATAGGAAAAAATAAAAACTTTGATAGCAAATTTTTTGTTGTATTGCCATTTCTATTGTGCTAAGCCATAGAAGTTCAAGAAATGTGGATTAGCTTTATTTTGTGAACACTAATGACTCTCTAGCTTCCAAAACTTTTGTTGTACATACAGGTGAAAAAACCACTTTTTTAGATCAACATTTGACAATATCAGAAGCTTTTTATGTGGTTTAAACAGAGAGGAATGTGTGTGCGCACACATACACACACAGAGTACTTGAATATTAATGTGTACTTTTGTAGATGTGCTTTACACTGTTTGTTTACTGTATACAATACTTAGAAATCTGTTCCAGCTCATTTCACCCTGAAAACTTGGTAACACCTGCATTTCCAGATTTAGGTTATAAATATAAAAAAATTCTTTAAAAACTGTTTTTCAGACGCAGAATAATTAGACTTCTGTGTTAAAAAATTTAGAAATGTCTCTCAGAAGGCTAAGTCAAAGCTCAGCTAGGTAATCCCGTGAAGGTCAATTTGTTTAAATCTGTACTATCTCTGCTTTCTGACAATCTGTACTGTGAATCTCTCATTAAACACACAATATTGAGTTTGAAATACTAATATCATGGTCATGAAAACCACAACAAAAGTTAAGATAATTCTAGCCTGCCATGTCCTTTCTCTGGAATATAAGCTGTTGCCATGGTTTTGGTGATTTTAAAATATCCTTATAAGTCTGACCATTGTATCAAATGAAATGCTTTAAAACTCTTTCCAAGCAGCCCAGTCCAATTGCTAATTATGTGTATTTTCCTTATTAGAAATTAAGAACACGTGTCTAAGTGGTATTGAAAGCTCTGCCAAAAACATACAAAACCATAAAATAGTACAACTCAAAATGCCTGACATAACAGACACAGACATTCTCCACAGCCAGTGGTATATGGGCTTATGATACATATGGCTGTAGGCATCATTAGCCAGGGAGAGTTATTCAATCAACCAACACAGTAAGAGGGAGTCCCCTTACCATAATTCTGTTTGGAATAACTTAAGAGCAAAAAGAATTTATCAAAGTCTCCTAGCTTGTTTTGGGATTGGCTTGTTTTTGCCATCACTTTTAAAGACACTCACACCATCAAGGGTCTCCTCTCTGAAAACTGACCTCTCTAGAGAGATGTTTTCTTGACTTTGACAGTGCTAAAAAGAAAGGAACACTGCCTGAGAGAGAAAGAGAGAAACCACAACAAGCAGAGCTTAAGTCTGTTGTTCAAATAACTGTATTTCACAGTAAGAAGTAAACTAGGGGGGACGGGGAAGGGGGTGGCACACACGAAAATGCTCTGATATGGCCAGTATTCCTTAGAACACACTAATACGTGTCTAACGAAGCAGGAATATTGTAAGGCCTTTTAGCACGTTATAGAAGCACATTTCTAAATACATTTTGGATGTTCATTTTGGGATGCATCATAGCCCTTATAAAGCCATTTTTAATGACATAAGAACAGAGAAAAAGCATTAGTTTTGCTTATTATGTGAGATAGTATTTTTAAAACACTAACCGGTGGGCAAAATATATTGCTATATATGTCTTATATTCATGGAGACAGAATAGAATTTTGAGATGAGAAGCCAGTCCTTGGAAGGACATTAGGACTGGCAAGTTGCTTTTCTGGATTTAGTTGAAATTTCATCGGTGCTGTGGGTAACATTTCTAGTTTTGTAGCTGAGTTTTCAAATAATGAAATGTTCTTGTTTCACACAAATCAAGGAGCTAAATCACTTCTAAAACTCTTAGCAAAAATGAGTGGCTTGAGTCAATGTTGCTCCAGGTAACGCTCTCTGCTTTGGGACTAAAAATAAAATCACTCCTTCAGAATATAAGTGGGGAAAAAAAGCAAGCGCTGCAGAGTTTTCAAAAATGCTTCTTCCTTCTGGGTTTGAAGCTAAACTCACTATTTATAAGAAATCTTGGCAGAACATAAAAATTTGAAATAACACAGTTGCCAAGACCATCAACTCTTTACCTTGTGTAAAATGATAGGTCTTTCACTACAAACACATTGGCAAGTTATTAAAGAATACAAAAATAAATAAATAAATAAATCTGGTTTGTACTCAGTCACAGAAGGTTTTTTGAAACATGTGAAAGGTACTCAGCATAACAGTCCCTAAATTTGTTAGGAAACAAAATTGCTTGGCATTTAACTGAAACTGGTTTCAAAACTCAGCTCAGGAATTTGGGAAAGACACTGAAGTCAATGTAAAGTCATTTGAATAGGCTTTAAATCAGAACAGGAGTCAAAAGGATAGATGACTAAACTTGATTAATTTCTTCATTTCTATGCAACTAACAGTACTAAACAGTCTCCTTGCTAATATTTAAACTTAAATGAGTGACTTATTCTGTGTGCGATCCCCAGGAGATTAATCAAGAAAACAATAGAAGAATTGAAAACAGTCATCTATCCTCCAATCTTATCAGCAGTTATAAATTCACAAAACTTTGGTAATACAGTAAAGAAAAGTTTACAAAAGGATCCAAAGGTTTACATAGGATCTCCCCATGTTAGAATGGTCAGTTCACACCATTTTAGTGTCTTAATATGCCGTATGATATCCAAGCAAGCTGCTTTTTCTTTTACTCATTTACTCCTCTGAATTAGTGTCTGTGATTTTATCTACAACTTCTCCTTTGTGCATGCAAGTGTGTGTGTGTGTGTTGTCATGCCCCAAGCAGTTCTGTGGAGTTCTCAGGGTTGAAGCAGCTCTTTTATTGTAATCAGTTTTCATTACAGTCCTTTGATCTCTCTCCATTCTTTGTATACAACACTTCATCACCTTTATTTTCTGTCATAATTGCATGTGAAAGATTTCTCCTTTGATAGACCCTGAATGCCAAATCAGTATCGAAAAGAGTGTTGAAAAGTGTCATGTGCTCTCTCTGCTTTAAAAGGCATCCCATACACCTGTGGAAGACAAACAATTTTTCAGTGATATGACATATCTATCATCCGTCCACAGGATATGAGCTGTTCTGTCTGCTTAATAGCAAGGGGCTATGCATAGCAAAATAGTAACTGCTGAAAGAAATGTGTAGCACATTGCAAACTGTCTGGCAGCCCTCCCTAAGCCTCATCTCATTCTGGCCTGCTGATAATTCACAGACTGTGTTCCCGTGTGCTCATCACTCCGGCAGTAAGAGTGGCTAGATGGGGCCCCCTGTCTCTGCTCCCTGTCACGCTGTCATTCAGGTGTGTCTGTCTGCCATCACCTGCTGACACAGCCACATGTGTCTCAATTACAGAATAGGCCTCCATTCACACTGCTGATGAAGACGTTCAATCTGTACTGGCTAACAGCATTCTCCCTTAAAGATGTGTCTTTTGGGGTTTGTGAAAGCAGACACCAGGTGAAATCTGTTGGCTGCTGCAGAATAATATTTCTCACCATAGTTTTGGCAAGAAATTATTAGTGGCTGGTCCTTTTCTTTACAATTCCAAGCCTCTGTCATCCTCTGCAATGGTAAAATACAGTGAAGGGATATAAAGATTTTTTTTATTTTCCCCCTCTCTACTTCAGCAGGAGGACAAGTAATTAACCAGAAAATTGGAAAGCCTGATATGATACAATGCCAAAGTAATTTATTCCTCTATATTCCAAACTTCATGCATTTTTACAACCAAGGACATTTCTAACACTGCCAACACAGTACTGATGACATTCATACTCAGCTTATTGGGAAAAGGTGCAAGGAGGGCAAGTGGTTGGAAGATAATAATGTGAGAGATATATAGATATAAAATATAACTAGGGAGGGTAACACACAGTGATGCTTGACCAGCAATGACATACAATACATACAAGTCCTATGAGGAGCAGCTGATGGAGCTGGGGGTGTTTAGCTTGGAGAAAATGAGGCTCTGTACAAGTACCTGAAAGGAGGTTGTAGCAAGGAGGAGGTCAATCTCTTCTTCCATGCAACAAGTGGCAGGACAAGAGGAAATGGCCTCAAGTTGCACCAGGGGAGTTTTAGATTGAATATTATGACAAACTTCTTATTGAAAGAGTTGTCAAGCATTTGAACAGGCTGCTCAGGGAAGTGGTAGAGTCACCATACCTGGAGATATTTAAAAGATGTATAGATGAGGCAGGTAATAGACAGTCCTACCAGAAGGGATGCAATACTGGCTCTTTTGGTCACCAGTGCAATTGAGCTAATGGGGGATGCCAAGATTGGAGACAGCCAATGCAGTGATCATGCATTGCTGGACTTTGCAGTCCTGAGGCATATGGGTCAGGAAAAGAGTGAAGTTAGGCCCCTGAAATTTAGGAAAGAAAACTTCCAGCTCTTCAAGGAGATAATCAATAAGATTTTCCCTCAGGAAAATGGGAGTAGAACAGAGCTAGCAGATCTTTAAGGAAGTCCTCCCTAGAGCACAAGAGTTAGCAAGCCCCAGGTGCAAGAAATCAGGCAGGGAAGGCAGGAGACCAGCATGGCTTAGTAGGGACCTGCTGGTCAAACTAAAGGGAAAGAAGCAAATTCACAGCGAGTGGCAACAAGGACAGGTAACCTTAGAAGAGTGTAGGCACAATGTTCAGTTGCGAGGGATGAGGTGAGAAAGGCTGAGGCAAACAACTGAACTTGGCAAGGGACACAAAGAATAAAAGGAAGGGCTTCTACAAGGAAGCCTTTTCCTTCTAAAAGGAAAGGTATGTTAACCAGAAAAGGAAGGTCAGAGAAGGTGTACCCCCCAATAAAGATCTTTCACGAATCCATGAAGTACTCTGGCATGCAAGCAGAAATTATGTCTATGCAGTCTTAGCTAAAAACCCAGGAAAGAAAAATGAGCACTATGGAAAGAAAGGAATTCAAAAGAAGTAAAGGTAAGCTAGTAAAGGTAAGCCACATATTGGAACTTTACAATAAAATTAAAGTAACCGGTAATAATATTACACAAAGCTATATTTTTACATTTGCACATTTGGATACATTTTTGTTCAAATTTCCAAAATTTGTAGCACTCATGAATGACAAATGAGATTATAGTATTTAAAGTAAACAGCTTACTTCTCTAACATCACATACTGGAAATAAAAATTCTAATATCCATCAACAAGTAACCCCAACACAAGTAACACGCATTGAAAATAAAGCTACAGTTATCTTTCTCTGGAAGTATTACGTGGAGACATTGATCTACCTGCCATGACCTGAGTCCTTGATATGTACACCTTGATATGTGTACCAGTTAGCATGTTTTCAATCTTACTCCTCTATCAGCAATCTCATTTTTCCTAAAGATGAACAAACTGAATGAATGAATGAAAGAATAATTACCATAAACTAGAGAAGATTGATGCCCAGGTTATCCCTCCTTCAGCTCAGATGAGTGACCTGCACAAACGCGTTCTAGATGATGACCCTTAAAATACTGGAAAGTAAGATTACTATTCAACAACAAAGAATATTGGCATGACCGAATATAGAAAATGAAACTCAAGGACAGTCATTTAGTTGCTGCCTGGATTTAATCTTTTCAAGACTCAAGATATTAAATTAAACTCAAGAGCATCCATATACAACTAGCAAAAATGAATAATTTCAACTGTGTGTTACATGTGAAAAAATCTATTCCTCTCTCAGCTTTTTTTGTTTTTTAAAAAGGCATGGATTATGACCTCAGCTCAACAACTAAGAAACCTTAAAGCTGAAATGATTTTGTAGTTAGATTTCTTGCTTCTTTACTTTTTCCCTGCCCCAATGTTGACATAATTGGTGACCTGATAAATTGTTTTATCCTCAGGCCTATTCCTACTGTTGTCAAAGAGAAATTGGATAAACAGCCAAGCAAATAAAAGTAACATCCATACCATAAAGGCAAAGTTACAGTAACAGACTGTGTGGCTCTGAATTCTGAAGGAATATAAAGAAGTGAAGATCTACATATATGGAAAAGACATTAAATCCCAGTTGGCAACCTTTGTGCAAAGATATAATTCACTCTGTGCAGTTCTGCAAATTTTAAAAGTGGATTAACCTAAAAAAAAAAAAACCCACAAAAAAACCCAAATAATATGACAGAGGGAAGGACAAGAAACCTTCAACTAAAAATGCTTAGAACCTACCTACTTCATAAAGCAGGGTTACACTCAGTAAGAACCAGAAGAGAAAAAACTTTTTGAAGAAAAGGAAACTTATAATTGCTTTGTAATTGTTTATTCATTTAAATGGAAATGCATGAGACTTGGACAGAATCTTTCTCCCTTTATACTTCTTCAGTCAATCTTCTAATACATACTCTCTTTTCAGAGTCAAACATTTGAGAAGTGTCTCATTTTTCCTTGGGTTTTTTCCTCTTATCTTGACAGTGTGTCTGTTTCTATCTCCACAGTTTCTCAAGACTGAAAGATGAACCTACATTTTAGTGATAGTCTAGTTCAGTTTAGTGTCTTTAAGACACCAAAACTTCTAACTACACCTTTTAACAAAGCACTGAAGAAGATTTAACAGTTTCTAGTTTCGATGTCTGTAAGTATTACAAAAATTAATTACAGAACAAAAAAGTATTACAGAAAAATCAACTGTCACCAATATTTATAATGGCAATTGGGAAGATTTAATATTTTACATAAATTTATTGTTTAGTCATATTAAGGATTAGAAAACAGTTCTAGACTTTTCAAAGTTAAGAGTTGAGCAGACAAGACCAAAAAAAGGAGGAGGAAAACAGAGGTAGACAGTGATTAAATCATTTGCCCAAGGCTACATAGCAGGTCAAAGACAGAAATGTGAATTGGAAGCATTTCCCCTAGCATTCCAACACAGTTCCTGAACATCAGATTATCCTGAGTTTTTGAGCCTGACATAAAAAAAACCCCTCTCCAATGAAAAATTAGTATTAACCTCATTGTCAAAAATCTATGAAACTCCTAATCATGGCACTTTGCAATTATTTTAAATACTCTGCATGCACATATGTGTGCATGTAGCTGTAATCTGGTGGCTCTTGGCTAATCTTAAGTGTTGCCTCACACTTCTATAGGATGAGAGAACTGTAAAGCAAGGTTGATCGAAACTGTCACCCTTGGGTCACAAGAGTCGACACTCTTGATTATGCCAGAGGATGTCCAGGGTGCATCTACTGACATTGTGTAAATCATTGTTATTTATTTTTTAAAAACACATGATAATTTTACCATGAAGAATGTTCTCTACGAGACAAACACTTCAGGAAAAAGGTGACATATTAGAATGATTGCATTTTCTAGAAAATTTATTCACCACAGCACTGAATATTCAGTGGGATGTAACTTGAGTTATGGACTCATCTCTCTCTTAAGACAGCTTTCTCAGTGTACAGAAATGCCAATATTGTATAGTAGCGTTGGTGCAATAAACACAACATAAGAAAATGAAGTGTATAGGGAATGAAGGGATCCATAACTGTATAGCACATTCAATGAATAAACGTAATAAATCTCTGAATACCGACTTTATCTACCTTGACTCAAAAGCAAACTTGACAGAGATGTCAGTAGAACAGAAAAATGTCAAAAAAACTCAGTATCACATAGTGCTCCTTCAACTCAATGTTTATGGTCATTTTTGTCTATTGTATCATTACAGCTTTTCTCTATCTGAGAAGATCAGATCTGCATTTGATAACTTCCACATTCCCATAGTCCCAGCATATTCTGACAGCAGAAGTCCAGCAGCACTTCACAAGAGTATTTTAGCTGCTAAAATACTGTATACTTCCATAAGATTGTTATCAACAAACATCTTCCAGAAAAAAAAAAATTGTAAGATTATTTCAAACTGTTATCTTGCTAAAACTTACAGGTCTGTGTTAATGAACCAAGTACTACAAAGTTGGTATGATCTCATCCAAGAGATTGCCTGTGCATGCCATAGGCTGAGGTACTGCGGATTTATATATTCAGGTTAGATGAATTAATTGTACTTACGTCTCCTTCTGCTGAGATTTTATCTCTTACTTTTAGCATATTAAAATATCAAAGTTACTGACTTCATTTTTGTTATTGGGCTGCTGACAGCCTACCTGAAAGGCCCAGTCTTGTATAAACTACACACTCAAAACCTTAATGAAAAGTCAATAAACTCTGCTTTCTTGCAGCAAGAGACTTATCTACCTGAAGACCAACCTGATTTATCATGCCAGGAAAGCTTCCTTAAATAAGAATTCCTACTTTCATGGCCTTGATACTGAAAATAGTTCTGAAATATATCACATTCAGGCAGGCAAAATAATAAGCATTTAAGTGCTGGAAGTTTACTCTGAAAAAGTAAATATTCTTCCATAATACCATAGCAAAAGTTATTTTGTTTAGCTCATTCAAGCTAACTTATGATGCAGAGGAAGAGAGAGTTGTACCTAGTGCATGTGAAAACAAGAAAATAGAATGATCTACAGAAGCTTTGTTCCTAAAAACAAAAATAACCCCACAACATTCTAAAGTGGTTCATTTTTAAATGTTTAAACCTATTGACTTACACAGCACAGAAAACAAAGGTATTTATGCAACACAGTCTACTGTATCACCACACTTTTTTAAACCAGATTTTCCCACCACTCTCAATTTCATCTAAAGCAAGGATTCTCTGTAACCAACACACCAATTTCCTAACTGCAACATGCAGAAAGCAGTGTGTAACTATTGTTACTATACAACTATACTACTGTTTTAGCTGGAGCTCTAATCTAAGTTTGCCAGAAGCAGACTGTCCTGTGATACCTCACAAAGTTATCACTTGTTCAAATTTTTTTGAAAGACATTCCGTTTGGCAATAACAATAGAATGAAGTAATAGGTTTATTCATTTATACACAGGCTTGAATAATAGAGCATAACCTCTTCCTAGCTCTGTTATCAAAGACCTATCTCAGTGGATATTGTGTTTTATGTTCAACTCAGTAGGATTTTTGCTCATGCTGAGAGCCAGAAAAACAGCAGCTATGACACAAGCCAGAAATGCTCAGACTGTGTTCAGTGGATCACTCCTCAACCATATTGTTTCACCCATTGAAAGGATTATCTGCAACTTAAACTTCAGGCCTCATCTATTTTGTAACTCATATTTGTAACTATGAATTATGAACACGTCTGATCGCAACATCAGTCAAAGGAAAAGTCACTTTGCTTTCCAAGTTAACAGAGCTGATTGCAACATTACTTAAATCCTGCAGTAACCTCTGAACTCACCTCACAGAGCAGCACTTACTTTCAAGGCACAGAAAAACAGAAAATCTGCTTTCAAATCTATAGCAAGGGATGAAATGAGGCAGACACTATAGTAAAAACAAAATATCCCTGACATCTAGAGTTCCCCAAAACTGCTGAAAATACAACTTTTCTAAATATTACTTTTTCAAATAAGTCTTTCCAGAACAATTGTCGTGCTGATATAATGAAATCATGAGTGAAAAGGAAAAGGGTCAGAAGACTTTGAGTAAGTAAGAAAGGTGTGATCAATTCCATTGTTTTAAAAAAAACCCAAAGATCAAAGTTTTAATTTCAGGTCAACCTCATAAATAGAAGGAAGCTGGAAAGAAAATGCTAAAATCTTTCCCATCATAAGAAAACAAAACAAAAAACACATTCCAAGACTTGTGTATACAGAATACTAATAAACACAGGAATGGGACCTTTAAAGAGAAGAGGAACTGCCTCCAACTAAATTGCAGCAATTTAAATCCCTGCTTCTGCCTGATAAGGTACAAACTATCCAACTAAGCTGTCCAGAGATGAAACTAAAAAACCTGACACAGGCAGACTCTCTGGGTTTAACAGAGCTTCTTCATTAATTATCTAGACATTGGCACTGCGACTGTGAACTCCTAACTATACAGAGCAAGAAAAACTCATTTGGCCACAAGCACTTGAAGGTTAAAAAAGAAAAAAAACCAAACAAAACCCCTGCATTTCACTGGATGCAGCATTTGTATGCTTATCTACGGGTTTTTAATGTCACTTTACAGTTAATAATTAGCCCTCCTCTGGCCTGCACAAAGAGTGCCACTGAGACAAAGGAAAACGTTAAGTGTGTTAGCTATACTTGCCACTGGTATAAATAGTCAAAGGGATGATTAATGAATGAGGGGGAGAATTAAACAGAGCAGTGAACAAAGACAAAGCCCGTTTGCTTGGCTGCCCACAAACCAAGACAAGCTGCATCCATAAAGAAACTACAGAAAGTGACAAACAAAAAATCAGCTTAATAGACAGCTCATGAAGACTTTATTTAACCCCACATTATGACAGCCTCAGCGCTTTATTAACACTCTGACATGTTAAGATGCCAGGGTCATTTGAGGCTAAAACACACATTTGTTGGGGGGTAAAGGCATAGAAAGAAAAATGCACATTTTAGTGCCACAGAAAGAAAAACAGAGAAGGCCCAAATAACTTAAACAACACCCTTCAGATCTCCTTTGTGTAGCATGCCAAAATCGACATTTTTAAAGAGTTGTTTAGAGATGTCAAACAAAGCAGATGAAGCACTAACACAGGCGGCCCAGGAGAAGTAGCTTGACAGGCCTTATCCTTCCCTTCAAAGGGCTACATTTTAGACAGATGCCTTTCAGATTGAAAAAAATTGTGATGTCTACTAACCTTAAAGCAAGTTATACTCCCTTTTTCCTTTTAAATGAGCTGTTCCAGCTACTTTCCACAGATTACTACAGATACGTAATATTCTATATAAATGACTATGATTTCTGAATGAAAAACCCTGCAATAAAGTTGATAAACACAGTATACTCCAGCACCTTTATTGCTCAGGCCATTTTCAAAGTCTGATTTAATACAGACAATTTAAATTACTTAAATAGTTTTATCTATCTTGCCTTATGTTAAGTAGAGATTTTTTTTTTTTAAACAAATGTAGTAGTTTTCACAGTCTGTCTATTTCCCTTCTTCAGCTGCCCAATGCACTGGACAAATCTAATAAACCTCAAATACAGTGGGCTATATAGTAAAGTAGAGAAAAATTTTAAAAAGAAAACACAAATAACACTAACACATGAACAAGCACCATAATAAGATAAAAAACTTTTTCTCCAGTTTATAATGTCATAAGAGCACAATTCCATAAGTAATGTACCATAAGTAGCCAAATCTTCTAACAAGACAAAACAGTATGTAAATATTTTGTTGTTACTGACAAATGAGAATAAAAACTTCTTTTTTGTTTCTGTGAATTCAATATTGCATATCCCTGAAATGTACATTAAAAAAATCTTTATTCTTTCCATTCTATTATACAACTGATACAACTGCATTTATTAGATAAATAAAACTCATCCACAGAGCTTTTTTTTTACAAAATTTTACATTTTAAGTAGAGGTATTCTTATCCTCTCAAGTCAGAATTAATATTCATTTAAGCATCATCCCCATGCTTTTTTTACCATACAAATACATTCTCTCATCCATTCTCTGCTGCATATGTTCTTTTTGTATGCTTCACTGCTTGATTTTCTCCCTACAATGTCTGAGAAAATAAGGTAGAGCAGAAAGACATTCTATTCCTTTCCCTAGGAAAAGGCTACACACTCCAAATTGATACCTTTTCTGTCTGCAAAGAAAGTCCCTTCTAATAAACTGCTTGATGACCTGAAAACTGAACATGCTCAAAACTTAAGGTGAGATTATGCACAAAAGAGCATTCCACATTTTCTGCTAAAGACCCTCATCTTCCTCCATGAGAACAAACTTGTTTAGGCTTCTACCTTCACTTCCATCCAACATTTGGCATCTCAACAATATTTAAATTTTATCCATCAAGTACTTCCCAAATCACAGAGGAAAACTTTGCTTCAAAATCCATTCACAAAGAACTGGAACTTTGTTTTGAAAAGTATAAATATCAGACATTTTCAACAAATAAGGCAATCCAGAATTACTAGGGCAACTTGTACAGAAAACAATATAAATTTTCCATTTTGAAGGATCATTTCTACTCCCAACATTAGTAAAGTTGGGACAAGTAATATGAGAAGTGCCACAATGCAATTAGCACTTTTGCACTGTGCATTCAATATAGTACTTTTTGAATACTCCTAAGCCCTAGAGAAAGATATTTAGTATGTGAAGCAAGCAGAGAAGCATTTGACACCATCCTCTTGCCTCCCATTTCCAAGGCATGACAAAACTCCTTATATCAAAGCTGCTCTCACTTAGCAAAAAACTTCATCCAGCAACTGAATCTGTATTGGTGAGTCCAGATCATATGCTAATGTCATCTGGACCAGTTTATACACTGCAAGAACTTTTTGAATTTACCAAGGTCATTCAAAGGAGACTAAAGAGAACTCTCCCAAACATGCCCAAATTCTCCTGAGTTTCCTTCCAAAAAATAATGTAATAACATTTTGGACAGTTATTCAGAATAATTATTTTCTTTAATATTATATATTTTTATAAATAATTGCAATTCCAAGTATATTACAATTAAATTTGAGTAACTTAAGTGCTCTAGATTCCTTCGAAAGCTCCAGATGGATCATACATATGAGCTAAAACCTCTCTTGGTATGTAACTCAAAATACAACATGTGCTATATAACAGAAACGCTGAAGAATTTGTCTGAGTCTTCCAAGTTTCAAGTTCTTAGCCCAGTTCTGATTAAATATCAAGGCTGAGCAGATCTTATTTTAATGTATAATGGCTAGAAAATTTGCAATGTGGGGGGTGGGGAGGTAAGGGTTCCTCTCCAGATGTCCTAAGAGGTGAGAGACAACTTAAGAAAGTGTTCTGTATCAGTTCTCACACATGCCAACACACTGTTTTTGCTTTAGGAATGAAATGAAAACTGATCATCGGAGTAACTAAAAGGTATCAGCTTCAGTAGTCAAAGTCATATTTTCCTGGAGGACCAGTAGAAGGAGGGAAACAAGTAATCTCACAAGTGTTCAAGTGTGATCCCTACAGGTAACTGCCACGTGCAATCGTATATCCACATCTAGGATGTGCAGTTCTTTTTAGTGTCATGTCTTTCTGCAACTGACAGTAAACTCACTGTTGATCTCCCATACCACCCTATCACTTATAGAATCACAGAAGGCAGAGGCAAAGGAGACATCTTAGGTTATCTAGTCCATATCTCTGCAGTGGGTGAGATGTACTTAAATGAATAATGACTGGAAAAGCCTCTCTGGATTTTTCATGCTGTGACATCATTCTCACACCAGTATCACTCCCTCACAGATGAAGCTTTAAAAATGATAACCAAGTGTGACACATAGTCTAAGAGCAAATAGAATAAAGAGAAGACTAAGACATTTAGGCTACATCTACACTGTGTCAAGCATTCAGATCTCTGGAACAACTGAAACTGTATCTTAGCCACAGACATTTCTTCTTGTTAATTCAGGCCTGCATCTCACAAATGGCAAGTCACAAGGGTTAAAAGATCTTGTGAGAAGAATCACTGTGTCCAGTGAAGGAAGTTACCTTGTTTTTAAGTGCCCAAAGAATCTCGCTGCTAGTTTACTCTGTCACAGCTCTGTCATATACATATAGATACGCACATGGATAAACCAAATAATGCCCTTCTTAAAACAGCTAGGCAATCCTAATATCAAAGAAGGAATTCTAGCATTAATTCTCAATACTTAAAAAAGATTATATATTTTATGAGAAGGTAGTTGAAAATAACAGGAAAAGTGAATATAAATTTGTTTATTTAGTGATCCCTTGACACGCTCTATTGATCCATAACCTCCATTTTGAGTTTGCTAATCACAGAAAAAGCAATTTGTGTTAACTTGAGTCACTCCAAAGACAAAAGGAGACTAAGACAAAGTAATAAGGTAATTCAAGGCAGGGTCCATAAAGGAAAATAAAAACATTGAACTTGCCTTTCCTTTTTTTTTCTGATGCATCACCTGTAAAGTAAACATTACTTTAGAAAAGCTTTCATTTGAACTAACACATGCTTGAAAGAAAGTGCATGTGCAAGGAGGAATTTACACATTAATTGATGGTCCTGATTTCATTATGTAGTGTAGTTCCACCTATGTCCCTTTCAGTTCCTTGCACTCTCCCAGCCTGCTTGTCTGGCAAAGAGAAAAAGCCTTGGTGCTGTATAAGCTCTGTTCACCCACAGCCAAATCATTGGTGTTCTATCAATACTGCTTTGGTCAAAAATAAAAAAAAAAAACAAAACAAAACAAAACAAAACACCCTATCTCCACCCCAGCCAGACCAAGTACAACTTTATATACTTCAAGAAATTAGTCAGTCTCTTTATACAGCATAGCTGGGTCGTGAAAGAAAGTCATATGAAATGGCCGGGGGATGGGAGTGAGAAATCAGTCACTTGAAACTGCAGGCAAATAGTGACAGTACAGACTCTTACAGTGCCCAGATTAAATTTAGATCTGTCAAAGTCCAGTTAAAATTTAAGATCTAAACAAGAAGCTGTATTTATAGCAGCTTATTTATTAGAACATACAGTAAGAATAAAGCAGTTCTCCAAGTCCTTCAGCAAGGCTGAGCACTCACTTCTGAATTTATTTTAAATTCAGTTATGTACACTGAGCAATTTAAACATGAAAAGGAAAACATACTTTACATCATTATTTATCATTCCATAAAATAGAACAGTATCCTACAAAATGATCTACTTCTCTATGCATCATTTTCATTTCACTTAAAATGTGCAATCCAATTTTTTTACACTTTAGATTGGAAAGTTAGAACTGCTCTATTTGCATGCATCACAATAAAGAGACAACGGATTGAGGATGGTGGGTTCTGCAACTCTCTAAAGTAGAAACTAGAGAGACTTAAAGAATTAAATGAAACAACTACACTGACAGAAATACGGAATTGCTTCCGTGAAAGCAATCATGCTAAGAGCACCTATGTTCAATCCAAATTTTCTTGGAAGAACAGAAAAAAAATATCTTTCTTGGCCAGTTAACAGGAAACAGTAGTTTGAATACATTTTTAGTCATATTTGCAAAAAAAGGAAACAGAAAATGCTGTTTACATGCTCATTTTTTTCATGCATCATTCAGTCAGACCTCCTTTTTCCTTTTTGTTTTAACTGTTATTCATATGCATGCAAAAATGATACACCATTTGCTTCTACAGCTATATGGTGAACAAGAGTTGTTTTTATATCTTATATTACACACACACACACATATATATATATAAAATCTCTGTAGTAGTCACAATGTGGCTAAGCACAACAGCACATTTTATTAAGAATTAGTGCATTTCACTTCTGTGATTTTTTTTGCTACTGGCTACTTCCAGAAATATATTCTAGCCTGGCAGCATCAACTTTTTGGAATATTCTATAGCCATAGGGCAACTAATTGAGGTTTTTGACCTGGAACTCAAAACTAAATTTAAAATTCTGTTACATACTGGAAAATAAATGGGATCTCAGGTTCTGAGTTGCTCTGTACATCATTTGCTCCAAGATCAAGAGGAAAAGAAGAAAGAAGATTCCTCCCTTTCTCTGCCCAGCAAGTTCAGCCAAGATGATGTGCTGTTTTTCTCAGCCTATAGCTATTTCTTATGAAAAAAAAGTAACCATTTACAAATGCAAAGCCAAAAACAATCAGCAAAATTTCTGTAAGATTTGATGTAACACTTATCACACAACCACAGAATCCCAAGGAGAACGAAGGCATGTAGGACAACTTCCTTGTAAAGGGTTAATGCTTAAAAGTCTGTATCTGGGTTAACTGAACAGGAATCCATTGATTCACACTTATGCAAGGGTCTGACATCAGCAGTCTCACCTTTCATTAAAAGATCTATTATACTTTCCTTGTGACTGCATTCTGCATTTTTATGCCCTTGAAAGAAAATATGCACAAAACAAAGAATGAAAAAGCATCACACATCTGTTTCTTCTTCATTTTTTGACCAGTAAAGACACTGGGCCAAAACTGGTTTTATCCTGCTTTCCTCCCAAAGAGCATTTTAAAGAAGCTGATATTATCTGCAGGTTTCTTCAGACAGAAAGAAATAACATCAGCAATATTATGGAAGATCTTGAAGCTAAAAGGGCTATGGAAAGTTTAGGGTTTTAAAGACAAAGGCTTAGGGGAAAAAGTGGTTAAACATGGATATAAGGTAGGAGTGAGACTACCATTGAACCTGTACTTTGCTGGTTTCCAAATTTTAACTAAAATACATATCATAGACTTCAAGACAGAAGGTTACTTACCAGCAAAACTGAGATGCTGCTGGCATCACTTCAGTAAACTTTAACAGCGCTACATGACAACTACATCCACTTTCTTGTTCCCAAGGAATGCACTTCTGAAATTCAACAATTAGTTCTGTGCCACTCACACCAAAAATGTAAAGACTGCCCTAGACCACAGGAAATTGCTCACTGCTCAATCACAATAATTTGATTACCAGTGTATTTCAGCACAGCTACAGTTTTGGCTTTCTTAGCCTCCTTAACTTGTTTTCATGGATTTTGTCTTCATTTGATCATTACTGTTATTTTTCCACTGATATACTTAGTTCTATAATTTCTTCATGTCCATCTGTAGAAAGTTAAGACATATGAAAGAATGTAACCACCTCCTCTAGGTGGCAACTTAGAGTGGTTTAATTATCTTGTGTCTGTTAATGATGAGCATGGCTTCACAGCCTACCATTTATTTTACTTCTGGTATTTTTGGACATCAGTTGAATATTCAACCAGAATGTGGAATTTTTATTTTATTGTCAGCTTTATCAATATTACATTTACATTTCATCCAATTGCTCTCATGAAATAAAATAAGATCAGTAACAACCCCATTTGACACCGTTTAAATACATATGGCTATTGCGACTGGAAAAGTGAAAGAAATGCTGGGGAAGCACACCACCTTTTATAAAAACTGTCTAAAGAGCAGTTTTTTCACCTATCCATACAGTGAACTTCAAGTATATTTCCTGAGTAACTGGCAATCTTTCGTCCCCTGAAACCAAGAGACCAAAAAAAATTATCAAGACTCTTGTTTATTGAGTGTGATGACTAAAGCATTTAAGATATTGCTGTAAATGAAATATGTTGTTCCGTTTTGATGCTTATTGAATGTATGAAGTTCTGGGTCAATAATATGTAAATAACTTTGAGATCCGATTTAGGCGCACTATTAAAATGACAGAAAAATCTGTATTCTCTCAGGAACATATGATCTAGTTTGTCATAATTATAGTTTGGGAATTATTTTCACTACAAAATAGCTTTGTTCTCACTGAGGAGGGGAGAGCAGTTTAAAAGCATTTCTGCTCTTTTACAAATGCTAGAATGACTTTAATTGCACATATTTCTAATAAGTTTTTTTCTTAGGTGCATTTAAAGTTTGAAGACATTGAAATTTTATATAATTTTCTGACAAAGGGATATTACATCTTTATCTCTTCTTGATGTTTGTAGGTTGAGATGAACACACCAAGCTAAAGGGCATTGTGAAGATAAGTTTCCATGACATTTACTATAACTCTTTTATATTACCATCTGGCTATTTTATATGTAGCATTCAGAGGGAAATATAAAAAAAATGATGTAAAGCTGAAATTATTTCCTTGATAACACTTGTTTTAAACACCATGCCACTAAATAGCTAAAAAGTCTCAAAAGTGAATGCATAAAGCATATAAAAGCTACAAGCCTACTTACATAAATTCTTAAGATTAAAGTAATAACTTCTAGAAAAAGGTGGGAGAAAACATACTACAATAAATCTATTTGTAATGGTATTTGGGTTCCAGCAACTGCTTTCATTGTTCTCAAGTGGCTTACATATAAAACAATAGATTTGATGTATGATTTCAATCCCTTATGGAAAACTGTTCTATCTACAAGCAGCCTGTCAAACAAAACAACAAAAACAAAAAAGCAGCTCAGCACTGGGAAGAAATAACATACTTAAAAACAAAGTAAGGACACGTTTTCTTTTTTTAAAATCCATTTCAGACAGCTATGAGGACTAGTTTACCATAGAGAATGGGATGCAGGTTTGGGGAACAGGGAGGAGGGGCAGGTGTACCGGAAAGTAGAAAGGTAACTATGGGAAGGTGTACCACACATCCCTAAAACACCATTCACAGAACCAGGATAAGAACAATTTTTATAAAAATTCATAAGCTTTGCATTACTTAGCAAGAAATTTTTTGCATTAACTTAGCTTCCTTAGAAGTTAGACTACTTGCAAATGAAGGACTCCTGCACAGAAGGACAAAAGAGCACAGATATCAAATAAAGGTGATATTTTTATAGCTTAGCAGCTATAAGCCTAGTAATTAGGCAAGATTTTCACACAGCTCGTGCACCATTTTAATTTTTTTTAAATGATTACAACTGATCTCATACATAACAGCAACAGTGCAGTGCCTGTTACCCAAAGACACCTTGTTCTTCATTCATATTAGAGCGACACCTACACCCTTTATTCAAGGTCAGATAATGCCAACGCTGGGCTTCTCAGAATCGCAGATAGTATGCGGGCCCTGCCTTGAACACAACACAATCTAACTTGACAAGATAGACAAAAAATAGCATAAAGAACAGATTTAAGTATCTTGTTCAAGGTCATATAGCAGGTTGATGGCAAAGGAAGAAACAACTGTTTCTCCCACACTGAAATCTCTTGCCCCTACTGAATGGGAATTGCTGTCTCTTTAACTGCTTTTGTTATATATATTCTTTTCTCTCAAAGCAATATTGTATGAAATTCTATTTCATATTGATCAATGCATGTTAGTTTTATGATTTTCAGCGGTTTCCCTCTCTAAACAAGACTCTAATGTGCTTACACAATGCATTACAGAAGAAAGGAACTTATCCTGTTCACACCAAACCAAAAAATGTCAAATACCTGTATTACTCATGCTATACTGGAGCTAATATATCCTGCTGAGACATTGGATTTACAGGCTGAGGCTCACACTGGCTGCATTTATTTGGTTTTTCTCAGCTGCAAACACAAGCAAGGCAAGATTACACCTGCTCAGAACTTAAGCAAAAGTTTCTGTCTCGCCACTTATTAGTCTCATGGGTTTAATAAGTTGAGTAAGCAATTTCTATTTTATTTTTACTATAAGAGCTGCAGCAATGTTACAATGCTACTTGTAATCACCAGAATTACCTGCCTGATCCAAACTTTTAATTTACTTTCAGTCCAGTTTCTCATATTCTATAGCTAAACCTGTTTGACTGTCACTCTATGCATTTAGTGCCACGCTCAGAACACAGATATTACACAGATATAACACTCTTTTGTTTTCTTCTGCATTTACCAATTCTGAATTTTTGGTCTATTTTGGTAAACAGGAAATACAAATACATATATGTTGTTATCGGGAAAGAGAAGTCTTCTATTGAGTTAGAGTACAAATAGTCTCATTCTTCCAGAAGTTCTATTGAGTCAACTAAAAAGCATTTTGAATTAAACAGCCAGCAGCTATCTTGCGTTCTTAATTGTTACTGAAGTCCATTCATGACTGCTGGCTGGGGCTTGCGATAATTAATTTAATTCTTTGTGACTTGGTAATATGCTCCACTGCTGGATGTGTAACATGATAGAAAGGAAAAAATCTGTATTGGAAGAGTTTAACGTAAAAAACACAGACAAAATAAATCTATTTGGTTGAAAGCTTTGCTCACACTGTGACTGTGTAAAGTAAAAAACTATGAATGAGAAAATTATGTCTATATCCAGAAGCATTCTTTGTTATACCATGCAATACTTCAAATGGTGAGTGCTAGAGACCAAACCTTCTAAAGTAAGCTGGTCTCAAGATGCCTCATAACTCCATTCAGTGTAGACATGATGAAACAGTGTGACAGAAAAAAACCATACACATGAATGCAAGATTTCTTAGAAATCTGCAAAACATCCTTTCATGTCTGGGCAATAAAATTATTCAGATGACAACAGAGGGCAAGATAAGTAACCGAAAATATGACTATAGAAACTAAACTTCCTCAGTACACTACCACTTGACATTTACTAAAATTTCCAATATTCTAAAACATTGTATCATAAAATTTTCCACTCAGATTTCATCTTAAACTGTTTTTTAATCCTTCACTATTACTACATGGGTTCAGAACAGCACAGATGCTTACAATCCTACCCTAGGATGAATATGAGTAGTAGACCATTTCAGTACAACTTTCCAGGCAAACACAGTGTAATACCTCAAAAAAGCTAATTTTGTTCCCAGCATAGTAGATGCTGAAGAGGTATCGTCTTATCTGTGTGGAGAAATGATCACATTGAATTTCATTATTGTATTAAACTGGAAAATAAAACTTTCAAAACTCATAAGAGATTTTTGCTTTTCAATTTGAGACACTTGAACGACACTAAATACCAGGTGTTTTGGAAATTAGCCTTGTTCACTGTCTCATATTGGCATTCAAACAATCCCCCATCTTCCTTCTAAATTAATAGCTATTTCTGAAAAGTTAAGACTAGAATATGAGGCTTATCTGCAAGTTCTTAGCAAGTACTAAATAAACATTGTAATTGGAAGTGCTCCAAGAGTCTCAAAGAAATACAAATAATATTTTATCCCCCCAATATATTTAAAAAAATATTATTTTTCGTTTGATTACAGTTTGAGGTCAGAGTACAAATTTGGTTTCTATGTTACTGCAAGACTCACCTATCTGCAGTACATGTTAAAATGATGCCTCAGTGTAAAAGTATCTGATTTCCATAATGAATGAAATGTTTCTATGTGAAGGCTTCTTAAGAAGACCCCACTATATAAATTATCAATCTCTGTCAGTGGTGGTTAACAGCACGCTTTGAGAGTGCTGATTAAAACAAAAGGTCAGAACAAACATCATTGCTTCAGAGACTCTTGTAGATAGTAGTGTAATTAAAACGTAACTTTAGACTGCTCCATGCTTTCTATGTCAGCATCTTTCCAGCAGGGAATGGCCAGAGAGCCTGGCAAATTCAGGCAGTCACAGTAGAAAGTGGCAGGAGATGTCTGGTGAGCAAGCAATTAGATAGCCATCAATGTTATCAACTTGTGCTACATACTGGAACTCAAACAGCTTTTTTTCTTTCTTTCTTTCCTTCTCTCTCTCTTTTTTTCCCCTTCTTTCAGAGTGCATGCTGTCCTGGTTTTTGTTCTGGCAGAGATAAGATGTATAAATTATGAGTGGTTGACAAAGTATACTCCAGTGCCTGAGGCAGCTCATCAATCATTTTCCACGTGTCGACAGGTAATTGATGAGAGCCCTGCAGGCGCATCTCCATCAGGTAAAAGGAGGAAGGAATTAAATCTGCTGTCACGGATTGAGCAGATGATCTGTATTTAACATTCTTTTTAATTTAGAAGTTGTTTATTTTAAACTGTATTTGGCTGGTCTAGCTCCCTCCAAATCTCTCTCCATGTTGCTCACTCTCCTCAAGACCTCGTAGAAAAAGCAGTGTGTAACTGTTTTGTACACTGTGTGCCACCTGAAAAAAAAAAGCTTCAGCAGGGTGAGAGGGTGCTTCAGCATTGGACAGCAAAAGACCACCCAAAGACTGTTGGGGAGCAGCTGAGGAACTTGCTTTCT
Source organism: Cephalopterus ornatus (assembly GCA_013396775.1). Classification (NCBI taxonomy): domain Eukaryota; kingdom Metazoa; phylum Chordata; class Aves; order Passeriformes; family Cotingidae; genus Cephalopterus; species Cephalopterus ornatus. The sequence continues at coordinate 88,320 of VZRE01006460.1, read as the reverse complement.
ACTACACTGAAACTTAACATCAAAGACACAGCTTGTCAGGCAGTTATCTGTCAAGTGAGTTAGGTTCTGATCAATCTAGGATACTAACTAAATATACAGAGTCTTAACTTTATTATCTTTTTTCCATTTAGCTACACCTTTCAACCTGATTACATTTCTTGTCTTTGAACAAAGCATTTTAAAGTTAAAAGGGAGGAAACACAAGTTGGCAGATGAACCAAATCAACTAAAAAGATATTCCATGTCATATACTCTCACGCTCAGCATTAAACAGCAAGGAGGTTGGTTTAGGTATGTTATCCATCCTGTGCTTGAGAACTAGCTGGACACAGGCCTACCCATGTGAGGTGGTGAGTGATTGCATCACTTGGTTTGATTTTTTTTTCCTCTTACAGTTAAGCCCACCATATCAGTTCTCTAGAACTACAAAGTCCAATGGTCCCCATGAGTTTCAAAACAAATCTTACTGAGATTCAGAGACCAAACCTTATATATATTTTATATTAGCTATCAAAAAACAATTGTCATAGTGATTTTCAGAATTAACCATAGTTAAATTACCTCTCACACAGGTTGATGTAAACCTGAGCAACGAGAAGGAAGTGGAAGATAGAGCTCTGTGAGTTATGGTCAATGCCATCCTAAAATGCTCCAAGAAAAGAAGCTTAGGTCATGGAGAAGTAAAAATTGAAAAAACATGAAAAGTCAAACTATGAAAGTATGATGCCAACCATAAAAAAAACCCAGATCAAAGGTAGGAAATCTTACACTAGAAAAGGGTAGAGGAAAGATCCTGAAAAGGACAGCTGATGAATAAAATAGGAAAATTAATTCATTAAGAAAAGTCACTACACCTACCAATATCTAAAGGGATTACCTTAAGCAGAATAATTTAAAAAAAAAAAAATGAAAGGAGAGCAGGTTATGTTAGAAGTGTTTTGGGGATAAGGAATATTTTACAAGAAAAGAAACTGCAAATCTTTAAAATAATTTCAACAAGAATTGGAATCGGCCTGAAGGAGTACCATAAATAAATACCCAAAAAACATGTGAAATGCAATTAAAGCTACCGTTTTTAGGTGCCTATATAAAAGGTCTTAAACAGATCAAAGAAATGTATGTCTTGAAGTTGTCTTATTATTCTTAATTTTATGCTACTTTTCCTGATCAAGAAATTAAAATCTGCAGATAAAACACATAAGGATTTTAAAGCAGAAACATTCTTTTAATAATATTATTTAGTGTTTAAATTGTAAGAGCTTTAAAGAGCTTTCTCCATATTTGAAGAATTTACATACTTTCCATAAGAGGACTAAGATCATAAAAACCATTGGCAAACAGACCTGTAAAACTGGACCCCTTTTGCTTCATGGTTATGACAAATATGACAAATTGATTAAATACTTTCTCTAGAAGATAAAGTGACTTCAAATAATGCAAGTATTTATAATTCTGATTCAATGAAATATTTGCAAAACTTTAAAAAGTGTTTCATCTCTGTAGCTAATTAATAGTATAGATTAACCATAGTGAAATATATCTTTTCACTAACTTTGCACCAGTCAAGTGCAGTATATCTTGCTTCTATCTAAAATAATTACTAAATACTAGTATTCAATAAATATGGTAACAACTCAGCAACAGCACATATATCTTTGTTCTCCAAAGACCAAGTGTGCTTCCTATATCAAAGAACAAATTAATAAATATTAAATTTTAACCTTACCATCATGTATACATGACGTATACTGAGATAAAATTGGAAAAGTAAACTCAGTCATTACTATGAAAACAGGGATCTTTGCTTACAATCTAAAAAAAGAATTAATGAATAATTTCAATCAAGGTCACAATAATCAGACTTTGATCAAAGTATAAAAATATTGTTTCTAAAACATTCCTGATCAAATTCTTATGCATATCATAAATAATATACTTCATTTTATACTCTACCATTGGTGAGTTCATATATTTCTAATTAATTTTTCAACTCACAAGAGCAAGATTTTGAACCAAATTATCTTTTCGAAAACTCTTTCGACACTGAAACTAATAGATTATAATAACACTCCTGATCTATCTACAAAACTTGCCAAGATCAGTTCACTTCATAAAGTTAATAAACTTTAGTAAAAATTATAAATTATTTTGCTGTGAGGGAAAAATAAAATATAGAGGAATTTATTGCTTGAAGGCTGTTTTATACAAAACATAGCATCTTGCCAATATAAAGAAAGAGAAGTTGACCCATCTTGTTTTTGAGCCATTGCTGCAATGTCACCCACATTATTCATTGCACACAAGACTGAACTTTTTGCTCAGATAACAATATAGCGCTTTATTGCATGGCACACATACACAAACCCTTGTCAAAGTTAATATCAATATTTGCTGGTACAACAGAAGCCAATCAGTGAGTTATCAAGGATGAAGACTAAGAACTTCTGTTTAGCCTGAAGAGAAGACTAATTAAAGTTCTCTAGCCCTAAGCAGTTCATGTTGTTTGCCAGATTCAGACTGGCTGCTGACAACTTGAATCTCCTCTTTAGTCCTGAAAAGAACTTTTTCAGCATTCATTTTGATGTGGAGTCTTTAATCTAGCTGCCATTTCCAACACATTTTATCAGCCCTGAAAAAGGCTTTTTGTTTATTTCAACTGGCAACTCTTTCTCTGACAGCGAGGCTTCGGGTTGGCAAATGTCAAAGGTTCCATTATAACTTTACTTTTCTTCATTTCTATCTTGACCGGTATTAGACTGATAAGTTGAGTCCATATCACAGACGAGTTTTTATCAGCAATTTGACTGTTGTCTCCCTCTGTTGATTTCCAGATCAACTATTCCTCACAGTTAAGGGTACCCTTGATCTCTAGCTAAAACCATCAAAAATACACATAGCCTCAAGAATAAATATAAATATACACACATATTGATAAATATGATCATGATGAATAATGCAAACTTTAAAAATTATGTTCACCATCTGAAATACACAGGTCATGGATAATGGAAGCATTCGATACTGAATGCCAAACATTTTATAAATATGTATGAGAAGAGATATGCCCTCTGCTATAGAGTACTCTCAGGATCCATCTACCAAATCAAGTAAAACCAATGAACCCATAGATTTCTACATGTTCACCAGATTCTTGCTCTTCCAAACTCTGAACAAAACTTTTCTGCAAATGGCTGGCCAATAGGAATAGAACATGCTTGCATAATGTACTCAAATATTTTGATTTTATTGCACTGTGTTTAATTATTAATTTCTGAGAGATTGTCCTTCATATTGGATTGTACTCCAATTTCTGTGTGGCTGACCTCCTAATCCCTTGAAATTTAACATGGTAAATTTGATTTCTCCAGCCGAGTTATTCTTGGTCCTTAGCAATGTAAATTACTCAACTGTTGTAAAGAGCACAAGGTCTTTCTCATCAACTACTGTACTCAGGATTGTGTAGGCAGTCATTTTTCCTTAATGGTGCAAACGAGCTTTCACTGACCATCTCACCGAAAGGCAGTTCCAACTAGAATCTAATTTCTGAGCTAGTCAGATCCTATACCTTATTACAAGGCACCACTGTATTTACTGAACTAAAGAAATAGACTTTCCTCTGATATCAATCATCATAGTTCATAAAATAGGATTCCACACCATTAATTAATTTTCAATTTTATTGAGCATTTGACTACTTAGCATGCCTTCTAGACAACTGTTTTGGGCATCATCACCCTTGTTGGCAATTCTCAAACTGCATAATCTTACTAATTAAATTAAGCTTTGCTATGTGTAGAGAAATATGAGAATGTTTTATTCTGACTTCATGTAGGTGAAACAAGGTAGTTGTTCAAACAAGCTGATGAAAATGTATTGCCTTTAACTTACAGCCTGTGTTCTAAACATGTGAGCATTACACAGAATAAATTTACCACCATATAATGTAACTGATCAAATCACATAAAACCCTCTAAAAACAGATAATGAAATATCTCAAGTGCAGTACCCAAGAGAAACACTCTCTTCATTATCATATAACTACTGCAAATCAAAAATTATCATCTAATGATTACCACTGATTTAGTCATGCAAATGACTTAAAATTAATACTATACTGGTGAAAATGTGCAGGTTGGTGTTACTACCAATTATGCTTTATTGCAATTTTATGAACTGGTACAGTTTATGGGGAACAAGACTTAAGCTGACCCCAGTTACTCTAACAAAGTGATCCAAAACCAATTTCCAGACTGGGGAGACAGGGAAGCACAGAAAATAACAATTCAGATTCCATTACTATTCAAGCTTGCAATTTTTTTCTGAAATACAGCATTCTGATATTTGGATAGATGATTATTAGGAATTGTATTACAGTAATTAGCATTCATACAATAATATTTAAGATAAAAGCCAGTGAAAGCTGGACAGAAGATAAGCACAGCTGCAAATGTTTTTCTTTCAGTGTGAGGAAGGGAAAATCACTATACTTTATGAAAAGAGTCCCCAGAAGTACAAGAAAAAAAAAAAAGAAAATACATACAATTGATACAGAGAAGTATATAACTTGTAACATTTAAATAGATTCATCCTCTGATTTATAAAAAAAAAAAAAATTGTTCTTAAAAAATTCAGAATGAATGTGGGGAAGAATATTCATGTTTCCTACCCCTGCAAGCATAACAAATTTCCATGAAGATTACCACTTTTCCTGTAAACTTGTCTCAAGTCTACTCAAGAGCAGAGAGCAAGAAATGGGGAAAATGAATCTTTGATGGCAACACTCTTCACCACCTATATGAACTTCAGACCCTGTTCAGAAAATATTTCTTTCTGAATGAAAACCAGAACATTTACCATATTCTCTAGTGTTGTAGAGCATTAAACAACTATCCTACGTAAAGTATAGAAACCCACATTTCTCTAAAGATGTTTTGTTCAGAAAACATAGATTGCATCTTTCTCAACAGTCCTTAGAGGATCTTTATTTGTGGAATAAGCTTTTTGAAGTCATCCCAAGAGAAAGACAATATGACTCTAATTTTATTTTACAGTATGAACAAAATATTTTATGAATAATTGCCTCTATTGCTCTTTTGTGCTGCTCTTGGGTCTACTCAGGTTTTAAGTTTACAGGAAAATGTTTTACAAATATGATGAAAAGTACTGCTTAAATTATTCTGCATATGGACAGCGACTAGAGAAAATACCCATCTTCTAAGTAATTATTTGTCCATGGGAGAGAAAAAAAAAAGGAACAGATCAGGAACACAAAATATCCCATAAAGACTTTTCTCTGCTTTCAAAGATGTCCTTGCTTGATGATACAGGTATATTTTAAAAGTACATAACAAATGACCTATAATGTGACTTTTTCTAAGCAAGCTACTACAGCAGCATGACCTTCAATCAAAGTTTTATTTCATTTAAGTTTAATGAATATAAGTGAAAATCACACTCTTTAGTTGTGGGCAAACATAGACTTACTTGAACTATTTTCAATAACATTTTTAAACTGCCCTCAAGTCAACAAGTTTGAAAAGTTTAGCTTAACATTTTTCAGGTGTCTTATTCCAAACCAAAGAGAAAAAAGCCACAGGAGATAAGGTCAACTGCAAACTACTTATTCAGCAGTTTGGAGGTGGGGAAAAAAAAGTGTAAAAAGAAACAGCACAGTAGCTTAAATGATGCATTTCAATCTATTACCTAATTTCCAGAAATACAAACTAAGAAAATCAATACTATTCATATACTTTCATGAAAGACATTTTTCACCTGGCAACTGCTAAGAGAAAATGTCTGTTCTATTTTGCTTGTTCCTGCTTCCATTGAACAGGCAATGAAAGCCTTGGATATGTTTATCTTATAATATGGCTATAACAATCCATCAGAATACTCAGAAATTCAACACCAAAGCTAACTAAAGCAATTTTTCCTTTCTGCCACACACAGGCTGTTTCACACAATTAGGGGCATTTATATGAAAAGAGTTAAAATAAAAAGAAAAAAGAGTTAAACTAAAAATAAAAAAAGTTAAACTAAAAAAAAAGTTAATCTTCAAGGGGAAAAAATAACAAAATCCAAACCATAATACACTATTGAACACTCATTACTTACCCAAGAGACAATCTCTCCGATTTACTGTGCTTACTTGTATAAATGCAACTTTCTGTAGTCTGAAGAAGGATTAGTGCATCTAAAAGCTCTTCTGTTTTTCTGTCAGCTGGGCTAACAAAAACATCCATACAAATTTGGACTCCACACATCCTTACATCAATAGTGCTGTGACACCACTACTGTTTAAGTGTCATCTTCTAAACTGTGAGCCAAGTTAATAGGACAAAGAAGAAAAATGAAGATACAGAATTTTAGAGTATCAGATTCTTAACAAGTATTATGAAAAACAGAAAGAAAAAAACCCACAATCCAGAATTCACCATGCAAGGGGAAAGCATGAATGCCTAAAGAAATTCCCATATTTTCCTAATGCTCAAAATTGAGAATAACCTTCGTCATGTTCCATCACATCAAATTCCACCACACTACTTCATAACAGAATGTAATTATTTCAAACTCTTTCCAAAACCTTATAATTTTCTGGTTTTAGACTAATGTGATCCTTGGTTTTTTTGAGTAACTTATGTGGATTTGGTCTTTTTGAGCATTCCACCAGGATTGGAGATCAAGCCTAACATACCAAAATTCCCTTACTGCTTAAAACAAGACAACTCTAAAGTTCATTTCTTAGTCATGTAATAACCAGGACGGAAGGACACTGTGAAAAGGGACTAAAAAATCCCACTAAACACTTCTTCAACTTTGAAAGATCAGGAAACAATCTTCTTTAAAAGGTGGTTCCAATTGTACCTCTTTTACAGGACAGAGAAGGCTGAGCACCACATGTGGCCAAATCCCCATGCATAACATTAAACTAATTCCCTGTTGTATTTTGGAGATTTAGGGTTATCCTGTGAACACTACACAGTGATAGAGGCAGGTAACCAGGTCTAAGGAACCAGATAGCTAACCTGTAATAATATTACATAATATTATCCTTCATGGATTCAGAAATATAAAATATAGGTTCAACATTCCATATGCTCAATTAACCCATAAAATCCCAGACCTTCTTTTTTTTTTTCTGTGTGGTTTAATCAAATTGATATTCCAATTAATAATAATTACAAACACAAGAACAGAAAGCGTAACTGTTCCCTGGTGGCTAAGCCCTTCCACAGGAAGGCCAAGTCCTGAATGTTTAGACAGAAACTTAAAATGTTTACATGACCAAGTCAGGTTTTTGCAGTTCCCGTCAGTGAAGAAGATTCATCTGAGTTTACAAGATTTATCCCACTGTGAATCTGGCACTTAGACAATAGACTCATTCAGCCGTGTTTAGTTCTGTGAGTCACTGAGACCAAAAAGGAGACTGGGGATACCACATAGCTTTCATTCACATGCTATTTAAAAAAAAAAAAAAATTACCAGGTGTAACACCTCATGTTTAGGAAAAAAATGATGAGTGGAGAAATACGGATTAAGGGTTAGTTCTGAGCATTGTCTTGAGCCACAGAGATGCTTAATGAATAGTACATTTATGGAACATTTGAATTGATTTTATTAAGATTATCCATGAAATTTCATGTCTTTGGTTTCCTGAAAAGCATGTCCATCTCATATATCTTAGATTATTTACTCTTTTAGTCTTGATCTATTTCATTTGGTAGTAACTATATAGACAGGAAAACTAACCTAACCAAGATATGAATTACACAGTATTACATTTACTGACTATCCAAATACAGCAGTTTTCGTGTTCACAACACAGTATTTCTTTCTGTATTATTTTGCCATTAATTATTGTTAAAAAAATACAGATATTCAGTATAACAATCACACAATAAATCAGAACCTAGTTCAAGCCTTTAAGAGACTTTTTCAGTTAAATAAGAACTCTTAAAGGTAAAAAATACTTACTAACACTTGGCAGAGTATCACAATGTAATAGGCACGTTAAAAGTTATCATAAAGTGCTACACCTCTCAATCAATGTTTACTTTTTGAGACAACTAACTCCTGAGAACAGCCTCAGAAAAACAACTGTCCAAGGGCCCCATCTTCTTTCATTATCCCAATAATTAGTACAAAATGCAGACAGCTGTCTCCACTGCCAGCAGCAGCAGAAGCAGCAAAAATTAATGCACCAAAGTTGAAATAAAAATATCCAATGTATAGTAGATACATATTTGAAGACCATTAGGAAAAAAAATTCTGGTAACTGTAAATAAATGTATTTTGATGACAGAAATATAAAATATGGACAAAGACTTTCTGAATTATGTTCACCATATCAATTATAAAACTCTTAGCTGAAAAATAAAATTAATAAAATATAGAATGAAGCTAATGAATATTACACAACTTGAGGTAAAACCTGTAAAACTTGCAATGTGGGAACTCAGCCTTTTAGGCAGTAAGTAGAGACTTTGACTTACTTCCAGGTTCAATTCTAAGAGCTGAGAATACCCATCTGTATTGCACAGAGACCTTTAAAGTACTTCATCAACTTACAAAATTTCTTTGAAGACCAGTTTACATATAAACAGTTTCAATGTATACAACATAGATCAGAGTCTTTGTTTTAATTCTTTCAAAGGACTCTGCTAACAAGAAAGTTAAACTTTACTTGAAAATTATACTTACAGTTATAAGACAATTGTCTGAAACAAACAATTCTCAGTAACTAGAAAAGGCTAGTAACTTAATAGACCAAAACCTCCCAGAATGTGGCACACAGGCTGTATCCACATCAGCAATTCATTCAGCAATAGAGGCACAGTGGTTAGTTGAAGCAGTTATTGCTTAAGACTTTTCACACTGTCTCCCAATTCTTTCAACTGGATTTAAAGCCTTACAAACACCCAATATACATTTCCAGTGGCTTTGGCTGAAAGGACCTGACACTTGTATTACTTGCAAGTGGATCATAATCAATAAACAAATAGCATGCAAAGATTTGTGCCAGAAAATCTCTCTTAACTAAAACTGCATCCTGTTTCCTTATAAAAAAATAAAGACAAGTTGTGAAAAATCTAAGTAGCTAGTTTAGGGAAAAATACAGCTTCCTAAAAATCCATATTTCACAAATCAGAACTCAAAGGAACAAAGATTACCCTCTGTTTTAAAGAATGATGATTTTTGGTTTTGTATACATATACAGTGACAAATATTATTGTATGGAAAGAAGTTTCACAATTGCAAAAAAAGTTGAGAAACTGAAAAATTATATTGCAAAAACAGTAATAGGCACAAGTGCTGGAGAGAAAGAGCAACCAAAATTAGCAGTAGTAAAACTGAACTCAGTCAAATGCCTGCCTCTAGAAATGTTAAGATGACAAGCAAGAAACACAGGTTCTGTCTCCACATTCCTCTTCTGTTCTTTATATGACAGAGGATATTTACTAACAAGGGATGGCTTATTTATTTATTCAATAACTAAGGGGTTAGGATGAAGCAAAAGAATGGAATTAAGAACAAAATGATATTATTATATAACGTTATTAACAAACGTCTCAGTAGATTACAGGGAGAAACTACACAAACTCATGCACAAATTTTTGATAGCAAATATGTTCATCATAAAGGTATGAAACCTTGATTGATTCCTTTTGCTTGCGTAGACAGGGCCACAGCTGTTGAGGTTCATTTATACTCATTCAATCCAGTGTAATAGTTTCCAATCCCAGCTGCTGTCATATGTAGCAAATATTGCAACATCAGATTCTTTCTCTACATAGTTTTGATTTGAGCTTTTGTCAACTTCATCCCAGTTTGAATTGTGAGGTTTGGCCAAACTTTCGTGCAAGCCCAAAATGAAATACAAATTTGAGGTGATGGAAAACTCTGCAAACAGCACAATCTCAGAATAAGGTTACACAAGCCTCTATATAATTCAAAACATCATTTTTCACAGAACTTTATTTAGATCTCTAATTTGTTGCTCCACCTATCCTTATTGAGAAAGAGTATTCATTGGCTCTTTGTCTGTGATTGATAACATATGTTCAAATAATGTCAGTTCCAGGGCTGGATTGTCTCAAATGTTCCATGGAGAACAACAAAACAGGACTTTACTATGACCAGGTTCTACTAGAATACAGTAAGTCACCTTGAGATGCAGGGGCCCATATTCAATCATAAACCTCACTCCTCTCCTAAATTATTTAACAGCAAATTAAGCATAAAAGCAACTGTACTGATCAGAAGAGGTCTACTCAGCCACTATTTGACAGCGACTTGGTCAATTCTGGATGCCTTGAAATGGTAGAACAGCATAAGTATACTGTGATAACTCCTTCATTATATTCTCCAATGCTTCATGAGTCTGCGACTCAAGAACCTCCTTAATTATTAAAGCCCTTTTTATCTGTGTTTTTCTATGTGCATCTGAAGCAGGGAGTAGGGGGCTTTGCGTGTGTCCATAACTATCACCAGTCTTATTCCAGAAACCTCTAAATCTTGCAGTATCCTTAATATTCTGTGGCAATAGGATTCACAGTTAAAAAGAGGAAGCATATCTGAAAACTATCTCCTAGTATTTGTTTTGCACCTGTCAGGTAAAATTTTTATTCAGAATATATGCAAATCCTTGGATTTGCCTCCAAAACATTCAGTTCAGAAAATCAGCACTGGCAGGGCACCAACCACAAGATCACATCAAGCAAATTTTTGCTGGGGTTTTGTGGAGACCTTTTGAACTATCAGCAAAAAACATCACTGTGCAAATACATAGCTCAAAAATTGTGCACTATAAAATTATCTGGGACATCTTGTAGACAAAGACTGAATAAGTACAAAAAATAAGCATGTTAAGTCTCATTTCAAAAAAAAAAACAAAACTCATTAGAATAGGAAATTCATGATATGAACGTGGCATGTGACAAATAATATTTACCACACATAAGAAATAAAGGTATAAACCACACTTTCTATTGTTTTACATCAATAGACTTTAAGGAGGCTTTAGGAATATACTAAAGTTAATGAGCTTTTCCATCATGCAACAGGCTTGTGGTACCTCAGGAGTATTGTAAAATGACAGGATCGCACTGAAAGCTCAAGTCTCACCATATCAAAACTTATCAAGCACGATTGGTAAAAGGTTTCCAGTGCCTCACAAAACTATAAGATAGCAGCACATCTCCAGCTATTATAGCAAGTAGCAGCTCACCCAGAGCATCATCATGTGCTGATTAAGCAGCACCTATTCAGTTCATTTCAACACAATATGTATCTTTAAGAGTAAAAGCCTCTGTCATGTCAACGTCACTTTAACCAGAACAAACTCTGTTTAAAAGGAGGTCCACAGGTATAGAATCAGAGAATAGTTTAGTTTGGAAAGGAACTTTAAAAGGGATCTAAGTCCATGAGCAGGGATATCTTCAACTGGATCAGGCTCCTCAGATCCCTGTCCACTCTGACCTTGAATGTTTCCAGGGATGGGGCATCTACTGCCCCTCTGGACAGCTTGCTCCAGTGTTTCAACAGCCTCCTTATAAAAAATTTCTTCCTTATATCTAACCTAAATCTATGTTCTTTCAGTTTGAAGTCATTACTCCTTGTTCTACAGCAACAGGCCCTGATAAAAAGTTTGCCCCACCTTTCTTATAAGCCCCCCTTAAGTAGTGAAAGGTTGCAATAAGGAATCCCTAGAGCCTTCTCTTTTCCAGGCTGAACAACCCCAATTCTTTCAAACTTTCTTCATACAAATGTTCTGTTCCTCTGATAATCTTTGCAATCCTCCTCTGGAACCACTCCAACAGGTTCACAGCTTTCCTGTGCTGAGGGCCCCAGACCTGGATGCAGCACTCCAGCTAGGGTATCACCAGAGCAGAGCAGAGGGGCAGAATTCCCTCCCTTGACCTGCTGGCCACACTGCTTTTGATGTGGCCCAGGATACAACTGGCTTTCAGGGCTGCAAGTGCACATTGCCAGCACATGCCCAGACTCTGATTCATCTGTACCCTCAAAGTCCTTCTCCACAGGGCTGCTCTCAATTCCTTAATCCCCGAGAGTGTACTGATACCAGGGGTTGCCTTGACCCAGGTGCAGGACACTGCACTTGACCTTGTTGAATCTTACGAGATTCTCACAGACCCAGTTCTCAAGCTTTTCCAAGTTCCTCTAGATGGCATCCCAGAGAATGTGTGACTGCAAGAGAAGGGGTCTAACCCAGCCTATATGGAAAACTTTTGCTTATAAATCCCGGTAAAACACAGCAACAACCTCAACAAAATTAAGTAGGAAGTAGTAAATGAAAAATCCTATCTTATTGACAATGGCTGCTTTGTGTTGAGATGAAGGTCCAAAACATGGTGCAGAGCTCTACACTAAGACTGAAAAATTCTTTTCTAAGGGAAGAGATCTCTACAGTCTCTCTCAGTCCACACTTCTTTTCTAAGTGAACATTAGACTTACAAGCAAAATAATAATCTGCAGTCAACCTTAATCACATTTATTTTTCATCCAGCTTTCTTAAAATGAAATATTGTACGATTTCACATATAGTATCTATATGCACTGATTATAAGGCCTATATACCACCACCACACACCCACCATCAAGTTCATCCATACGTATCTAAGTTCCACTGGCTAGAACCAAGTATTAGCAATGTGGTTTTTTCCTATACTTTCTCTCAGCTTTTTAGGTTCTTCAGCATAAATAAAATTTAGCTATTTTCCAGAAATATTGAGCTTGTATAAAAGGGAAACTTGAAGATAAAAATTTCATGTCTTACTTGTACAAAATTCAGTCTGTTTTCAGGATGTCTTATGACACACTATAAATGTATTTTGAGCACTGGAAAGCATGAAAACTGGAATACTTGAGGATCATTTTAGAACTATGGAATCAGCTGTAACAAAGGGATTTAAAGATTCCTTAGTATAAAACAGATTATATTTATAGTGAAAGACAGCCTACTATGTGACTATTAAACTGAAGACTTCGCTCACTTTCAGGATTAATTTGCCACATGGTCTTGGAGCATCATCATTGTGGCTGTCATTTTTTTTTTTTT